>CAIGRF010342172.1:54300-78889 GCA_903798235.1 Fraxinus ornus
ATATATTATTATTACCAAATAATCCTAATTTATATTTAATAATCTCAAGACTAATCTAATTTATCAAAAACCATTTTCCTCTTCAAAATTCAAATTTCTATAGTTGCTTCTGAGTCTGCATTCTCAATTGGAGGTCGGATATTTGATTCCTTTAGGAGTTTATTGGGTGCAAAGATGGTTGATGCTTGTATATACAGAAAGATTTGGTTGCAAATTAAGGGTCCGTTTGGTAGAGATTAAAATGAGATTAAAATTGAAAAACTAGCCGTTATTGTTGACTTTTATTAGACGAGTGAGACCTAATAACGGTTATATTTTCAATTTTAATTGAATTTTAATCCCCACCGAACGGGCCTTAGTCTTTGTTTTGAAATGATTTTCATTTAGTTCCTTGATGCTAGGTATTTATTACATGGGCTCTTTGTAAATCTTTTATTACATATATATTTTACCCTATCATAACATTTCAATATGAAGCACCAAAAAAATTATTAAACAATATATCATATGTACGGGTCAAAACTAGTATATTAATAAAATGGATGGTACTATTTATTCAAAAAAAAGGAAAAAAAAGGAAAATGAAGAAGGGTAATATAGCCATTTCACAAAGTGCAATGGAAAAAGATGGTCATCACTCTTTGCCGCCTCTATGCCTCTCTCGCTTTTCCATTTCCCGCTAAAATTCACATCCTCTTTCTCTCTCACAAATTAACACGCAGTTCACGCACGGAGCTATGGACATGGATATTCCCGATCTTGAAGAGCTGGAATGGCTTGAATCCCACACAGCTCATTACGAAGAAGAATTTGAAGAAGACGATTTAGAAATCGAAGTAATTTCACCCCCTTCCTCACCTGAACCCCGAAAGCCCTCAGAAAAACCCACTCTTTCACTGCCATCGAAGCCCTCGCCATCCAAACCCAGTTCAATAATCACTAACAATGCCAAAAAACGGTTCCGATCTAACATTTCCGAATTGCTTGGAGAAAATGAAGTGAACCCGATTGAAAATAAGAGAGGCAGAACTGAGGAAGAATCCCAAAATAACGGTGGATCCCAAAATAACGGTGGATCAGGAATTTTGTTGGATGATAATGAAAACGAGATTGTGGGAAATGAAAATGTTGGTGCCGGTATAAATGATGGAAGGAGGGATGGGGATGAGGAGTGGTTGAGATACTCACCGCCCATGGTTGTGGGGGAAGATAGGGCGACTGTAGAGGAAAGAGAGGAGAGAATATTGTCGAGATTTGCGACAGAAATAGAAGGAGATTGTGTGCCAGTTACCGGGTTGGATGGGGAGAGGGTCTACGCGAAGATATGTAGAGGGGTGATGGATGAAGAGGAGAGAATGAAGAAACTCATTGTTAAAGGAGATTCTAATGGTGAGATTCAATTGTAAATTTCTTGCTTGTCTGAATTTTGTACTATCTGTATGTTTAATTCTTTTCTAGTTTGAGAGTATAATTTGTTTGGTTGCTTGTCCGTTTCTTTAGGCTTCCGTGGACAATCTTTGTGAATATTTGAATAGCTATCAAATTCATTTGGTTATATCCTTTTGAATGAATTGATTTCTCTATCTCGATTCTTTTCATTTCTTTTCTTTTCTTTTAACACTTTTGGAACTTGGCTTTAGTTTTTTATAACGTGCATTATGATGCCCTGGTTTCAATTGAAATATCTTATGCTGCATGTTTTTAGTACCATTAACATGTCACTGTGAGCTATATTCTAAAGCTTACACTTCCTTTCATATATATATATATATATACTGATACCTCTTTGCGAAGTTGTCTACATATTGCACTTGTGCAAATGAAACTCAAGCACATATCTTTTGAAAAACTTATCTTTGCCCATACTTCATCTTTAGACAAATTTCCAGTAATTTTCCTTCTATATACAGAAATTTTGAATTTTGTATTATCCATCAATCGCAATTTTCTTTACTGGATGTAGAAAGTAACAACGTAACCGCTCTGCATGCTTCTGAACTTCTCTTTATTGGAAAACTTAATATTTTAGGACATCGATGAAAATGATTATATCGAAATTGCAGGGCTCATTCCAGAATCTGTCAGGGTTCTGATGCAAGAGGTAGAGCACGATGAATTTACAAAGGTACTCTTCAGATTGTGTAATGTCTTGTTCTTTAGAAATGCTGAACCAATATTGGTCATATATTAAATAGCATTCTGAAAAGAAGGGAAGAGGAGAACAAATAAATATTTATAATGTATTTATTTCTGTCACTCATATACGAGCAACTTTAGACTTCCTGTCTTTCTTCTTTCTGCTACTTTTCATACTCAGGCATTTCTTTCAGGGGTAATTTAGTTATTTTTTTTACCCATGTAATAACTTATATGTGCTGAACTCTTTTCCTTCTGTTTTTCCTCTCTCACATAATGAAACTAAAACTGGGTTAAAATAAAATTGAATTTTTCTTTAATATGAAGGAAGCATGCTGATATGCCTCACTAAAGTGTTGCAAGTGGCCCAAATTTTTTTTTGGCAGTTTATTTCCATTTTAGTTTTACTGCCGCAAATTCATTTTATAACAGGTTTTTCCATAGTTGATTAACATAATCTATTGATATACTCTCTAGCTAAAAAAATTGGCAGGTAAAGCTGAATTAGCTTCTTACTAAGCTTGTTTTGAATAACTAACAATTGATTAATCTGTATACCCGTGTAAAGATTTTTTAAAAAAATCGAAGAATCCACGTCGTGTTTGATAGACTACTGGTGCCAATTGATATCAAAATGGATAATGATCTTTTCAAGTTTTAGCTTCATGAAGTTGTGAAAGGCCCCAACTTTGATTTTGTTTCAAGAAATTCTATACATATTTGTTTTGCATAAGATATTGTTCCTCCCTCAAATTTTGTCATGTCATGTTATTGAAGGTTTTGCGAGCAAGTGTTGAAGGTCAGACTGATATAATTTCTCCAAAAGTACCAGCAGTTAGTGAGCAACTTTGGGTGGACAAATATGCTCCAAGTTCATTTACAGAGCTTCTCAGTGACGAACAGACAAATCGCGAGGTATGGAACAAGCATGGCATGAAAAAATTAACGATACTTATTTATATTTTGAGTTGTTCTACCGGATTAGTCTGGCTTTTTCTTTAATTCTTTAAGATTTATTGTTGTTTCTTCTTTAGGTTTTTACTACTCCCGTATTTCTAGCTTCACGAGTCTTATCTTTACTTTGGCTTTTTGTAGGTCCTTTTGTGGTTGAAACAATGGGATTCCTCTGTTTTTGGATCTGAAATTAAGAGCACAGGAGATGAAGTTTTGTCTGCTTTGAGACGACATTCATCAGGAGCTCAACATCAAAACCGTTCTGCCAAGAGTTCTTTTGCCAGCAATAGAGAACCCAGATTTATTAGAGAAAATGTGAGAGCTCATAACAAGATGGATGAAGAAAAGAACGAGTCACCCGGGTTTCATGAGGCATGGGACAAGAAGCGCAATCAATTTGGTCCACCCGAACAGAAGGTCAGTTAATACTGACTTTCCCATGCATTCATCCTTGTGGTCATCCGATAGTGACATAGTGTTAACCTGGAATTGTTATGGTTAACTATGCTGCTTTATGATTCTTTTCCTAGTGGATCTGTAGAATGGTCAGACTATCTATGCTTCATGGTACTGATTGTTTATCAGTAGGACAAAGTATCTATAACAGTATTAACCTGGAACCAATGTTATTATTAGATATGCTGATTTATGAGTTTTTCAATAAGATCTATAGAATGGTCAACATATCTATGCTTCATGGTACTGATTGTTTGGCAGTAGGTCAAAATATCTATAAGATGAATGTATAAAAAATGAGGACGTTAAGAGGGATGTGTTGTGATTCTAGAATGGATAAAATAAAGAGCAAGGTTGCATCATTTGACAATACATCAAGGAAAGGATTAGATAGTTGAGGTATGTTTTGGGAATACCTAAAGAAGTTCTATTTACAAGAGCGAAGGGATCTCCATTGAACTAGTTAGAAAATGGAGAAGTAGACCAAAGTTAACATGGCCTGATATGGTTTCAAAAAACTTGATTCCATTGGATCTTTTAATAAATGTAGCGCTACATCACACGAGTCTCAGCAAAGGATTATGTAGTTGACCTCTATTTTATTGGAACGAGGGTTAACTTGCTATTATTGTTTGTTTATTTTTGGAACTTTCATATTGCACCACAGTTTTTTTGTTAAAGGATTTCATATCTTGCAGATTCTTCTGCTTTGTGGTCCCCCTGGGCTTGGGAAGACAACACTTGCACATGTAGCAGCCAGGCACTGTGGGTACCGTGTTGTGGAGGTCCTATTACCTCAATCTTTTATTGATTCTCATAAATATAATTTTATTCCATTTGCTTATTTACAGGTCATTCATATAACATAACTTCATGACCATAAAGTGAGATTCAGTTCACCTTATTGTTTTTATATTGAGTTGTCAACCATAAACATACATACCCTGATATGTCATGACTTCTCATCATAGATGAATATACAAGAACCAATTATGTTTTTATTTTTCAGTATTATTTTGATTTACTTCAAATCTAGTGCTGTAAGACAGTTATTTGTAATTTGTAATGCTTAGATTCACTTATAGGACCAACTGCCATAGGGCTTCTAATGGTTTTCCATGATTTCTAATTTTTTTTTACTGGTTTTCCTATTTATCCCAGCTTCTAACTTTATATCATCATGCATAACTTAATCCTAGTCTATCATATATTTTCTTTAAAGGCCTTTAAAATCTTCCATAGGAATGGAGTGTCTCTGAAGTAATTTAGTTTTAATTGTATTCTACATTTTCCATGGTTCTCATGATATGTGTTTTTTGTAACAGATCAATGCAAGTGATGACCGGTCATCATCAACCATTGAAACCAAAATCCTTGATGTGGTTCAGATGAACTCCATCATTGCTGATTCAAAGCCCAAGTGTTTGGTCAGTTTCATTAAGTAAATTATGAAATTTTAGAAAACCCTTTTTTTTTTTCATATCAGTTCTAGTTAATCTTGTCGTTCATGTGAATCTAAACTAGCTACTGTCTTTTTAAAGGTTATTGATGAAATAGATGGGGCCCTTGCTGATGGAAAGGGTGCTGTCGAGGTCATTCTTAAATTGGTAAGTTATGTCACATTTCTGGAACTGATAGCAGCTTACCAATATCATTATCAAGTATTGAAACTGAAAACTACCCAGACATGGACATCAAATCACTTAATTAATCTTGGCAATGGATGCAACCACAAACATGTAACAGGAATTATCTTTTAATGCAGCAAGCTATTTTTTAAACAATTTATGTATGAGGGTAATGAAGTCAAACTACTATCATGACGGTGATGTGTATTTGCACCACTGATACATTTTACATCACCATATCCAATCTATTCATGATCGATTGAAATTTGCAAGCAAATTAATAAATTTATAGAATTTAGGAACCAAAAGAATATTTGAAAATAAGTTAAAGAGATCGAAAGTTTCTTTTATGCATCGCTCATTGCTGTGACTGCATATCAAGATGATGTTTTAGTTGGCTTTTTAGGATTTGTCAGTCTTTCAAACCCATTTCTTTTGATTGTTTGTGAATAAAGATCAACTCAGAACCTATTTCGTTGGTTACACAAATAAGAATATATTTGATCTAAAAGCTTAAACCGTTAGATAGGAATACATTATATCATTTAAGTATTATCTTCAACCTCCCCCTTACCTGTAGATAGGATTCATTTTTTACTATCAAAGCCTAACATATGCATAATTTCATTTAAATGGTTGGTGACGAGACTTGAAACCAGAACCTTTGATGCTCTGATAACATGAATAATTTTGTTAAATTCACATAAGAATGAATTCTGAAAGCTAGACCACCAAATATATAGAAAAGAAAACCTATCAATTGCCTATCATTTCTCCTNCCAAATCACACCTAATTGGTCTATATTAACATCCCCCCTCAAATTGATGCCGGTCGATCAAGAAGCATCAATTTGCTCACAAGAAATTTATGACGCTGTCGAGTCATTGCTTTTGTAAAGATGTTAGCTATCTGAAGAGCAGTGGAAATATGTGGAAGTGTAATGACACGATTATCCAAGGCTTCCCGAATAAAATGACAGTCCACTTCAATATGCTTAGTACGCTCATGGTAAACGGGATTGGCAGCAATTTGAATGGCACTCGTGTTGTCAGCATGGAGTGGAGTAGGATTAGATTGAGGAAAACCAAGTTCCGCCATAAGACCACGAAGCCAGACAATCTCAGAACAAGCAGCAGACATAGCCCGATATTCAGATTCAGTAGAGAACTTAGAGACACGTACTTGTTTCTTACTTTTCCAAGAGATCAGAGAAGGACCAAGAAACATGCACCACCCAGTGATGGATCGTCGAGTGTTAGGACAACCGGCCCAATCTGCATCACTATAGGCACTGAGACAATGAGAAGAACCGGCAGGGAAAAATAATCCTCGGCTAGATGTGCCTCGAACAAAGGAAATGTCTGGTCTTGTAATCGTCAAATAATTCAAACTTCCAACCAGTTGACGAAACACAGTAGGATCAGATAGATGATCACCCTCTCCACTACTATACTTCGTATTTACTTTTAGAGGAGTATCCATAGTAGATGAATCCTGTAGGCTAGCCAACTTAATCAAATCCAGCGTGTATTTATGTTGATTCAAGAAAATACCAGAGGAATCAGTATGGACCTCCAACCTTAAGAAGTATGTAAGAGATCCAAGATCCTTCATATGAAATGAAGTCTGAAGATGTTGCTGTAGTCGTGTAATCAAAGCAGAATCCGTCCCAGTAATAACTATATCATCAACATAGACGAGAAGAATAACAATACCGATGGAGCTTTTGTAAAGAAATAAGGAAGAGTCATACTGGCTCTGCTGAAATGAAAACTGAAGCAAAGTAGACCTAAATTTGTCAAACCATGCCCGTGGAGCCTGTTTCAGTCCATATAATGAACGCTTCAACTTACAGACTTCTGACGATGAGGTGGAGGTCAGACCACGAGGTAGTGTCATGTAAACTTCCTCTTTGAGATCACCATGGAGAAAGGCATTTTTGACATCCATTTGATAAAGAGGCCAACCTTGCGAAGCAGCAATAGCAATAACAGTCCGAACCGTGGTCATCTTGGCCAACGGAGCAAAAGTCTCCTCATAATCCACACCATACTCCTGTTTATTTCCAAGAGCAACCAATCGTGCCTTATATCGATCCAAAGTCCCATCAGAGCGTAGTTTGATTGAGTAAACCCACTTGCAACCAATGGCTTTAACATTCTCAGGACAATGTACAACATCTCAGGTATCATTGTCCTTAAGTGCACGAAGTTCGTCAGCCATCGCCTCCCGCCAACATTCATGCTTTACTGCCTCAGAATACCTGGTAGGTATGGGAATGGAAGACAAAGTAGCATGAAGAGATGTATGAGAAAATCCATACCTATTAGGAGGACGAGAAAGTCTCGTAGAACGGCGAAGAGTATTGTCTGAATCTAGCTCATTCATGGAAGGTAATGTCTGTGTAGTCTCAGATGGCGGGTCAGGCTCACGAGGAGGCAAAGTTTGATGTCTTTGTTCATACACAAATCCAGGTTTGAACCGTTCAAGAGTAGGAGGCAACTCATCAAAGTGTGGAAGAGCATGTATCTTTGGTAAAGGCTCAACATAAGTGGGAAAAAAATATTGATTGTCGAAGAAAACCACATGACGAGAAATACGAAATCTATTAGAGCATGCATCATAGCAAACATAGCCTTTATGACAAACACTGTAACCCATAAATGCGCATTTAACTGATTGAGCGGAAAGTTTGTTGCGTTCATGAGGAGGTAAATGAACAAAACATACACAACCAAAGGTATGCATATCAAGATAGTTTGGATGCTTATGATGCAGGCGATAATAAGGAGTTTCAAATTTTAGAACACTGGAAGGCAATCGATTGATTAAATGGACTGCCGTAGATAAAGTTTCGACCCAGAATTTAGGTGGAACTGAGGATTCAAGTAATATTGTACGGACAACATCTAAAAGATGACGATTCTTCCGTTCAGCAACTCCATTTTGCTCAGGAGTATAGGGACACGAACGTTGGGAGACAATCCCTTTTTGATGAAGGAACTCATGAAATTTTAGAGACATATATTCTCCTCCTGAATCAGACCTTAACACTTTAATAGCTGAAGAAAATTGAGTTTCAACATAAGCGACAAATTGTTGAAAGACAGAAAACACCTCAGATTTAGAACGAAGAAAATAAATCCAAGTATACTTGCTATAATCATCAATGAATGTAACAAAGTATTTATAATGTGCATGAGATATAACTGGAGTCATACCCCATACATCACTATGAATCAATTCAAAACTTCTTTCAGCACGACTACCATGAGAAGGAAAGGAAAGAGACTTGCTTTTTCCTAATTTGCATGTGGAACAATCAAACGAAATATGAGATGAAAATTTGTCTTTATTGCCCAACAAACCAGAATTTATTAAATGAGACAAAACAACAGGACTAGGATGACCCAAACGTTTGTGCCATATTTCACCCTTATTGTTAACTTTATTACAAGCCATAGAAAGAACAGGTGGAATGGAAAAGTGTAGAGGAAACAAACGACCAACTTTAGGCCCCTTCGCGAGTATCTTCCCCGACCCCTGATCCTGCACAATACAGCCATCACGAGAAAATCGAACATCACAGTCATTATCAACCAATTGACCAACGGATATAAGACTAGTAGAAAGTGTAGGAGATACGAGAACATCTTTAATGGATGAATTAACGTCTCCAACAACATGAATAGGTAACTTACTACCATTAGCAATTTGAATGTATGAGGATCCCTTATATGTTCGAATATTAGTAAGAGTATCAGAAGAACTAGTCATATGATTAGATGCACCAGAGTCAACAAGCCATGATGATGATGGTAGGGAACCGTTACCTTGGAGCCCCAATGATGAAAATGCTGAAATAATCATCTGTTGGACCATCTCAGGTGTAAGAACAGGTGAATTACTAGCAGTGGAAGAAGTACCAACTGTAGCCTGATAGGCATTGGCCTGACGATTCTGAGGTCGAGTGGAGCATTCTGTAATTGTATGCCCTGGTTTCTTGCAATAGTTGCAATACTTCTTCGCACAATGGACAACAATATGTCCATATTCCTTGCAGCTAAAGCATTGGACCTTCCGCATGTCTCTCCCCTTGGCTTTCCTTTGAGCAACATAGGCAACTGCCTGAGTTGGTAGTTTGTCTTGCTAGTAAGTGGCATGTGTAGCAAGACGTTGCTCCTCCCGAAGTAACTCCCCAAAGCACACATCCAAAGAAGGAGTTGGATTGCGACTCATTAAATTAGATCGAGTTGCTTCGAATTCAGGCCGCAACTTCATCAAAAATTGATCTCTCTTGCTTTGCTCATGAACTTCTTGAACTGCAGCGAGAGAGGCATTTGGTACCTTCGCATAAATAATTTCAGTATACTCAGCCCACAAAATTTGAAACCCAGAGTAATATTCTTGAACGGACAGATCGCCTTGAGTATAACTAGCAATGTTGGACTCCAATTGGAATCGTCGTGCTGTATTATCTTGGTGGTAAACTTTCTTCAGATATTCCCACATACTCTTAGCAGTCTTATACGGCCTTAGATTCAGAACAATCATAGGGTCAATAGACCCTAAAATCCAAGTCATAACGCGAGCATCTTTGATCTTCCAGTTTGCTAGTTCTTTAAGATCCGTGGGAGCCGGATTGCCTCCATCGATACGACCCCACAATTCTTTTCCAGTAACGAATAAACGAAATTGAAATTCCCAGGTAGAATAATTTTTACCCGTGAATTTCACGCCAACAAAATCTGAATTTCCGAAAGACATTTTTTTTTTTAAAAAAAAAATTGAAATATTAGGCAGATCCAATAATAGGCCCAATCCCTCAGCCCAATTTAGAAATGAATTTTAAAAAATGCTAAACCAACCACAAGCTCCCAAATTCTCAAGCCCAAATAGTTAGGCCCAACTGATATTAAACTTCAACACAATAGAAGCCCAAACCGTTAGCCCAATTGAAAATAAACTTCAACCCTATCTCACGGTCTTCTCCAAATCACCAGAAGCTCGTCGATCCCAGAAGATCCCGACCGACAACGACTAGCGCCAGAAACCACCACTCTCTCCGACGCGAAGAGCCGGATTTCAAAATAGCAGGAACCCAATTCGATGACGCAGATGGAGGTGATAACGCCTGCACCCACGGTCTTCTCCGATGCACAGAATCCAAGTCGACGACAGAGAGGCGAAAATTCTCGAATCGCCTTAATAACTCCACGCAAGGACTCCACAGAATTGACGCCTACTACAGTGATGTGATGCGCCAGGTGAGTCTGAATCCCTAGAAGAACCTTCTTTTAGATTGCTGGCTCTGATACCATGTCAACACAGTTGATATTGGTTTTGAATGGTTCTCCCATTGAGAGTTCGTTCCAATATATAGAGTGAATAATAATGATTACAAGGCTGAAGATCAGCAATTACAACAATAATTCCGTTAATTACGTCTAATTACACTAAACACGTCTAATTACAATGATTGCCCAAATCACACCTAATTGGTCTATATTAACATCCCCCCTCAAATTGATGCCGGTCGATCAAGAAGCATCAATTTGCTCACAAGAAATTTATGACGCTGTCGAGTCATTGCTTTTGTAAAGATGTTAGCTATCTGAAGAGCAGTGGAAGTGTAATGACACGATTATCCAAGGCTTCCCGAATAGAATGACAGTCCACTTCAATATGCTTAGTACGCTCATGGTAAACGGGATTGGCAGCAATTTGAATGGCACTCGTGTTGTCAGCATGGAGTGGAGTAGGATTAGATTGAGGAAAACCAAGTTCCGCCATAAGACCACGAAGCCAGACAATCTCAGAACAAGCAGCNTACTCGTAGCTATTTCCCAAACAACTCCAGCTGTTGGCTCTGCACTTTCTTCTGAAGGGATGGAAATAGATCTGGATAAATTAAAATCAGGATGCTTATACACCTCTATAGTCTAGCTTAACCAAAAAAGATTTGTTTTTTTCTCGATGTTTTCTAACGTTTTCAATAAAACCTTCTCGGAAAAGTATTTTAACAATATTTTCCGGTAATATTATAGCATTTTAATATGGTTAATATGCAAGAAATTTAAGCACTACTATGGCTCCAATTACTAATTATACAAATAGAAATCCTTTCAAGTGGAAAATGGCAGTGTCACTAGCTTTTGAAGGATATAGAAATGGTTGACTCAAACACCAATTCTACAATTATTATATTTTCAAAAATGTTGACTTCTTATAGATTCATGTAAAGTTGGGATTGGTAGTGTTTTAAGTCTGGATTTTATCTTTTGCATCATGAAGCCCTCGAGAATAATAATTCTTAGAGGTATATGATCAAGCATGGAGTTCACTCTTGGGTTGCCCAGAACCTTTCAGGGACATAATTCTATATATGTTCTGGTGGGTCAATTTTTCAAAAATGGCACATTTTATACCATGTTCAAAGACTTCAGATGCTGTCTGCATTTCTAAACTCTTCTTCCAATAAATTGTACTTTGCCAAAAGCCATAATTTCAAATTAAGATGTAAAGTGTATAAGATACTTTTGGTGAAATTACGGAAGATGTTGAATATAAACTGAAGTTTTCTTCCTTTTGCTTCAAACTGATGGCCAAATAGATGTTATTAGTAGACATTTAGATGACGTACCTTTCTTCAATTTTTGGAGAGGTGGATAGTGGACTGAAGGCTCATTTTGAAACCCTAAATGTCAATATATCCTAGGGGTAAATTAAAAAAAATGACCTTGTAACAGCAGCAGATGTGATATTACCATTCTCTCGATTCCATTTGTACTTTATTTATAACCATTTACAAAAACATTATATGAGTTTCTCTTGCTTTTTGATATTTTTTTCTATTTTTGTATCAGAAGATTTATTACATTTAGATATTAGTTTTGGCTAGTTGTTTTTCTATCTCTTCATGCACTTAGTAATTTTGCTGATTTGCATAGTTCTCACTTCACTTCACACTGCTTTCTATTTTCTAGGTAAGTAATTGTCAAAACCAAGCCTTTTTTGTTTTCCTTTTCTAAGGTGAAAGCCTACAAAGTCAAATTTATTTATTCTACGGAACAATAACACAATTTTTACCCATACAGGTGTCTGCTGACAGAAAATCCTATTCTGGAAAAGAAAATGTAGCTCAAGGGGAACATTCTGGACAGAAGTCTTCACGAAAAAAGCAAAGGAATGTGTCATTGTTAAGGCCTGTAAGTATGAAGTGTTCTCGAATGTTGATTATATAATTAATTATTCCTGACATTGACATCAGTGGGTATGATATGTAGGTAATATGCATTTGCAATGATCTTTACACACCAGCCTTAAGGCCATTGCGTCAGGTGGCCAAGTAAGTTTCCTGGCATTTGGTCATGTGATTTTCACTTGAATTTTATGGACTGAAGCTTAGAGCACGGTATAAAAATGATGCTTAATTGGCGTTGAATTTGTTATAATCAATTTGGTTTTATATTTTATAGCATCTTGATTTTCTAGCAAAGCTTGTATGTATGGAGAACATCATTCAACTTTTATTAACTTTCCTTATAAGCTGGAAATTTATTATAAAATTTCTTAAAAATTAAACATAACGTGATGCAAGTATGAAGTCTATTCAACTAGTAGGATCAGTAGAACCTTCCATCTAATCAAGTTACTTCAGCTATTTTTTTACCTCTTTCTGAATAAACTTACTAGGTAAAGAGAGCAATAATCACATGTATGAGTCGTGATAAGATGTTAATTTTTTATTTTTTTAATTTTAAATCAATAACTGGGTAGTGCCCCTTCATACCTCGTACTGATGAATCAATTAGATGGGTATGTTGTTAATAACGAAGTCTACAACTATCTGGGTTCATTAATGCATGAGGTCTTGATGTCACATAAATGAAATATAATATTTATCTTTCATACCTCCTTTGCAGGGTTCATGTTTTTGTCCAACCGACAGCAAGTCGGGTTGTAAACAGGTATTGAATTCTTAAATTTCAGTTCAATAAGTATATTCCTTGATTAATTTGGTGACACATCTGCATTTAGCTGATCATGCAATTATATCAAAGCTACGGCTACTTAACAAATTAAAGAGTCTAATGGTAATCTGAGGAAATTGCAGGCTCAATTATATATGTAAAAAGGAAGGACTGAAGACAAGTTCCATTGCTCTTACTGCATTGGCTGAGCATACTGGTGAGTGCTATTCCCTCTGTAGTTGGATTTATATCTCATGGCTTGAATATGAGATTTGTATATACAAGAGCCTCATGATTGCTTCTGTAACACGATAGATATTGATAGCGTGTTAAAATTAATGATATGATGCAGACAATATATGCTGTTAGGCAACTGGTAATCATCCCTGAAATTTGTGAAAGAAAAGGGGACAAGTCTAGTTTGACGGTTATCTATTTAAGCATTCAATACTGATTGGCGGTGAGTGGAGACTGCCTATGACTCGTTAGGGTTTGGTAGGTGATAATGTGCTGATGTGGGATAGGCTTTTATCTTGCTCCACGACCAAGCCTCCTAATAACAGGTTGATTGGCAGAAGCAAAAAGTAATAATGGCAAGACTTGGAAAAATGAGCTACTATGAGATAGAAAAGATTGCTCTACTGTACTTGTCTGAAAATCCTTCATCCTAAACCCAAACCAATTGGCATGAGGGATGAGTGTTACAAGACATGCTCTCTTAGTGTGAGAAATAGGCAATCATAATGTGTCACAAGACGGTATAAAAACAAATAATGGATTGATAGAAAATCAAAATCAGCTATAGCTACCAGTGTACTGGGGTAATGTTACCAGGTTATTTGATCTTTTCACAAGGGAATTGTTTCAAATGAATAACTGAAGAGAAATGTCTTGATCACGTGTTGAACATCTGAAATTTCATTCACTATATCATCATTTAGACCCTAAAAGATCAATTTAAAGTCATCAATAATCAAGTTGGTTCTTTATCTTTGTAAGTAATTGTTTTTGTCAACAACGAATATGGTTGATGATGTGCCTAATAAATGATTCTGGTATCTGAAATCACACTAATGGACGTGTGGCTGAAAGGGTCTCCGTGTTTAGAAGAGCAAAGAAATGCATAATACTAACTAGTTAACACCAGAAGTGACATCTGTTGTAATTGAATTAGGCAAGATGGAATCTGTGAAGGAAAGCAGGGAACTCCACTCAAAAGTAGCAAAAGTGTCTGATAACGAGTGAAGTGAAATCCTCAAGTTCTTTTGCAATGATCTTTTTCTCCTTTTGGAATTTTGGAGATAAGATTTCAGGCCCCCTCATGTATTTCTTATTAATAATAGATGGTAGGAGTCTATCCCAAACCTTTCACCTAGGCACAGCCACAGTTTGCTAGTAACAGGCAAAAAATGTTTCCGCAGAGTAATATTGCCTCTCTCATAAACTAGTATTAAGTGAGGAAATGTTAGGGGGATTTAACTTAATAGGATCCAAGTTCACTGAACTTGTATGAAATAATAGATTGGTCCTTGGTTATTTCATCGGATAATTCTCTTATATATTACCCCGCGCTGATTTGCACTGTTACTCTTCTTATTTTCTGGACACTTAGTCAATTATCAATTCCTATTTTTCTATTCCTCAGAATGTGATGTACGAGCATGCTTAAACACTCTTCAATTTCTAAACAAGAAGAAAGAGCCCCTCAATGTGGTATGATGCTGTTGTCCTATCTTTACACCACGTTTTTACCAATCTTCTAAAGCAGGTCCCTGGTCCATGTAATTTTTTTATTCATCGGACTGAACAGTATTCGGTAGATGATATATGGTGCTTCTTTGTGTAGTTATTAGAATCTATATATTTGCCACTATATTTTTCTAAAATTAAAAGTAACGGTTTCATTGATTATGAGGTTTTTTTTGTTCTTAGTTGGAGATAAGTTCTCAAGTGGTTGGTAGGAAGGATGTATCGAAAAGTGCTTTTGATATTTGGAAAGAGGTGAGAGCACGGTGGACAGCTTCTAACAATGTCCATGTACCTTTGGTTCCTTGTACTTATCAACTTTCGTTCTTTTGTTGTTCTCTTCATGAAGATTTTCCAAAAGAGAAAGGGGAAACGGGCCAGGAAATTTAATATATCTGGTAGCAGCACGTCCAATGAATTTGAATTTCTGCACTCTCTAATATCCAATCGGTTGGTAGAACATTCATGTTATCTCTATCTTTACTGTTGCAAGTGATGGATCATTTATGTTTATTTTTCATGGTCATCCAGGGGCGACTATGACTTAATATTGGATGGCATCCATGAAAACATTTTGCAGCTGCGTTATGTTGATCCTTTGATGCAAAAGACGGCATGTCCTACTTTCTAGAATACTTACATTTCTAGTCACTTAATTCCGTTTTGGGTATGGCCTAGAATAATATTTGAAGTTTTATTTGAGTAAAATATTCCATGGAACTTTTAGGTCAAATGTTTGGACAGTCTGGGAGTCTCTGACATAATTCATCAATACATTATGCGCACACAAAAAATGTCTCTTCAAGGTAATTTTTTTCTATCCATCAGCAAACACAGAATTCTCTTTGATGACAAGTATTTAGTTCAAATTTCACATGCTTATTCAATTCTGCAGTTTATCAGCCTCCAATTGCAATTTCCATACATGGTCTGGTAGCTCAAGTTGAAAAAATAAGTATTGAATGGCCGAAGTCTTTCCATAGGTACTTGAACCTTCATGGAACTCTTATGATTTACAAATTTCAATACTTTGCCATAGTATCCTACCCAATTATGTTTTTACAGATGTCGTACAAATTCAATGGAAAGGATGGACATATTTCACACATGGCACAGCAAAATATCGCCATACATTTCTAGACATTTAACAACTAAATCCTTTGTAGAAGACTCGGTTTCTCCATTGTTGCATATTCTTTCACCACCAACTCTAAGGCCGGTAATATATGTTCGATTATATTAGTATTTTGTTTCACCCTTTTTGCCTTCTTGATTTCTAGTATGTTAATATTGCATGAACTTTTGTTAAAGTCTAAACTGAACCTCGGCCCCATTGGCCAATCTTGTGTTGGGTTTGCCCTCTCTCTCCTTATGCACAAGCATACAAAAGGAAAAAAACACACACACACACACACAAAACACAATCACGACATTTCTTGCTTATTCATAAGTGGGAGTTTATGTACAGATGTCAAATGGGCCAGTTATATCAAAAACACCATAGGTTCGGGCACTTGGCACGGGTTATGTTGGGCCTTCCTTTTTTTTAATGCTTTTGTTTTAACCAAAAGAAAAATAGTTAAAAGATTCCCACATGGGCTGTGAGCATGACGACCCTGATGCATCATGGCCCATGCACACTAAACAGGACCAATACATCTCACACATCTAAGTTTACGTGTTATGGCAATACTGAATGATGCAGTCACTTTTTGCAGGTTGCGCTGCATTTACTTTCAGAGAAAGAGAAGAGTGAATTGGGTCAGTTAGTTAATATGATGGTGTCATATGCTATAACGTATAAGAATATCAAATCCGATCAATCTGGTATCTCGAGGCATGAAGATGCTTTAGATGCATCATCACTTTTACTGGATCCCCCCATCAGTGAATTTATACATTACAAGGTTAGTCTTTTTTGTTTTCCAGTCCTGAAGCACAGTTGAATTGTTTAGAATGCCCGTAATTTCATGTCACCTTGAACAAATGAAATAGGTTAGTGTTGATGCTTCTGACAGCATCGCTTTCTTTAGCTTTTCACTATTCTTATTTTCTTCTCTTTTGCTTGAGCAGGGATACAGGTCATGTCATTTCATTCTTGCCTTAGCTGTGAAGCAGGTCTTGGTTCATGAAGTAAGTGATTCATTTGTTTTTTGAGAACTCATCAGGTTATATATGAAGTGTTGCGTTGAATGTGTATTTCTATGTAATTTGTTTTTACTCTCATCAACGAAGGTTATCATCTGTATATGTACATGTCAATTTAGTTATCCTGTGAGAGAGTGTAGAATTGAATTGCTCCTCGTGCTTATTCTACTTGACTGGCTGCTCGCAAAGGAATCAGTAGAATTAGCATTGTTTTTGAGCTTTCTAATGTACGTGTAATTGTTGCAAATATAATTATTCATCTCAAAGGTAAATGCAATTGCACAAAGTTAAAGATCAGAATAATTGACAGCATGAAAAAGTTTAGCTTACCATTGTACTGACCACTTTAACTGAGTGAGATTTCAGTGATGATATCTATAACGTAAAAGTTTTCTTGAACTAGGAGCTACCTAAAAGGTTGAATCTTGGACGTAGTGTAGACCATGCATTTCTCTTTCTCACCAGCTGATGATTACTCGTCTGTCCTATTATCATTGAATACCTGTTATTATTTTGTTAAATTTTAGTTACCTGAAAAGAATCCCTTTTTCCACTTGCTCAAGAAAGATTTTTTGGCTGGACCTTGAGGATTTTGACCCTAGCTGATTTAATATTACATCACCCTTCTTGCCGTGTAATGATACATGCTTCCACTGAAATACTTAAGATTATTAACTGTCTAAGGATAGTTATTTAGGCATCTTTTCTTCTATTCTGTGGGCCTTTTGCCTCTCTGACAAGTACATAATTTGGTAGAATTTTTTTGTGGTTATTGTATGTGCTATCCATCATCATCCTTGTTTATATATGCCTCTGGCGGTACAAGCTAATGTGTTGATCAAGGTAATTCTCTCTTTAATTTTAGTTTCAATTTATCAAGGTAATATTATATAATGCACTTTTAGGTGGAAAAGCAAAAGATTTTGCGAGGCAGCACAACGAGATCTAGTCAATCTACTCGTGCACACACCAAAGAAAATCAGGCCCTGTTAAAGGACGAGAATTGTAGTTCACGACTATCCAAGTCTCATCATGAAATTGGATCTACTGAAAAGAAAATCCAGATGAAAAATCTATCACATTCAGAACAATCTAAGCTTAGTAACTCTTCCAGTTCATCCACTGTAGAATTTGGAAGGTGTAGCACAGCCAATGCAAAAGGAAGATCGCCTGAAAGGACTAAGAAGTTTTCTGGTGGCTCCCATAATTTTTTTGACCGGTATACATTTATATTTATCTGCTGTTGTATTGTTTTTCAAATATCCGTGTGAACGTGGGTGTTGAAATTACAAAGGTAATAAAAGGGTTTTTTAAGATATACTAAATAAATTGGAAAATAGCAAAGAATTAAAGTTTCATTTATGGAAGAACGTATGTTGTCTGTCAAATGGTATGAAATGTGACACATTGTTACTTTATTAGTAAAGGTAGTTATTAAATCATTTTATTATAGTCAAGATGGTTTGTGGTTCCTACAAGCTTATTTAGTATTTTTATAATTTTTTGACTTACGTTTTTGGTTTGTTCTGGGACTTACACCTCATGTCGCGAAGGTAAAATGCCTTGTTATCTGATTTTGTTGTCGAAACATTGCAAAATACATCACATTCTTAGAAGTTAGAAAATTGCACAATAGAGATTCATGCATACGTAATCAACTTTCGTTTTTAGGAGATATTAAAGTGCTTTAGAAAGATTTCAGCTGGAGAGTTTTTCACATTAATGCCTGCCCTATTGGAGAATCATCCGTTAAAGAGACTAACCATTAAGTCTGTGTCAAACACTTGTACAGGATTTCTGTTAGAATATCGAGTTAGCTTTCACTTGTGAAAAAGACTATAAGAAACAAGAAAAAAAGAGAAATATTCATCCCTGCCAAGTAACCCCCCCCCCCAACCTGCTGCTTAGAAACAAATTACAGCAATATACACTGATTTCATCATATAGATACAGTTATACATAGATCTCACTTTCGGTCACTACCAATTTCATCTTTCTTCACAGGAGGCTCATTATCCATTCTTGCTTTCTAAGGGCACTCCTTTCCCTCCTATTTGACTCCTGTTGCAGAACAAGCTTGGTTTGGAGAAGGTTCTCACTGTAGAGCAAATATATAGTTGAAGAATTAGAAAACAAACCTCCAAACCGAAGTAGATAGAGCTGAAATGATGGGTTTAAAAAACATTATCAAAATTTGCTGCATTTTCTAACCAAAACACTGCAGTTTCAGTTTGCTTACTTTGAGTTTAGAGAGTGATGCTGTGGGTGGTTTAGTGTTGGAAGAGAAATGCTTAGAAGATATGTTCCACAGATAATTCTGTTCATCCAAGAAATTAGGAAAATAAATGTAATGATAGTTGGAGTTTTCTCTCGTGTTTCTTGGACAGGAATGTCCTGTTGTGATTTGTTTCTGAGGGACGGGTGGCAATGAGGGTGGGGCAGGGTGCTTGACAGGGATGATATTTTCTTTTTTCCTTTATTTTTTTTATTTGAAGTGTCGCAAGCCAATTCAGCATTTCTAACAGAAGTCTTTTTCATGTCAGATGTGCCGTTTGACAAGTAGGCTTAATCATTTGTTTTTTAATTGATGATGACGGAGTTTTCGAAATTGGAAGCATATAAAACTTTGGGGATCCATTTTAACAAAATAAAGTTGAGTGGCCAACTCGAAATTTCCCTCAAACTTTATTGACAGTAATTTTTAGCTAATTGCAGTTACTCTAACATTCTTCCAATCCTCATATTTCACGTCTATCTCCGTATGGTTTAGCACTTCATTGTTTCTTGTCATGGATACATCATTTTATCAACAAGATGTGAACTATTGCTGCAAGTATTAGTAGTATTTGAATATTATTTTTCATTGAACTAATTGATATTTATTGTAATCTACCACGAAACTAGAATTGAGAGAACGTCGGTAATACTTTCAATTTACTGGATGTTACTGAGTGAGCTTTTGATAGAATGTTATATATTTAAACAGGTTTCGCAAGGTAAGCAACAAAGGTTCTCAGACTACAAACAATGTGGTACAGAGGCCAGTAACAATGGAGAGAGATTCACGTCCTTTATTATTTAAATTTAATGAGGTATGGAATTATTTCATATTTGCTATGAAGTCATTGTATTGTAAAGATATCATATTTTTAGACTCATTTTGCTCAAGTGCTAAGCCAGCATAACTCCTGTTGCACTTTAGCGTATTTAAGTTACGAATTCTTCACCTCTCCATAGACACTATTATCATTGTATTGTAAGATAGCATATTTTTAGGCTCGTTATCGTGTGCAGTCCAGCGTAGTACTAGTAACTTAGTTATGTTAGCATTGTGCTAAAAAATGCCATGAGCTGGAGTGGTGGTAACATTGTGTATCTTGTTCATCTAATAGGTCAAAGTTAAATCAACTCCAGAAGTTCTTTATGACTGTCCTTTTGGGTTTTATTGCTGCTTTGTTGAGAATCCTATGACCTACTGGCATGACTAGTTTATATTTTTCTTGAACAAATAATTCAAGGAAATTTTTATTTATGAGCGTATGCGCGCTGGTGCATCAACTGTTTATCTAGATTTTAGCAGCAGCGTTGGAGAGACATGTTTCTCTTGGTTCCTAAGCTGACATATTGTGGGCAAAAGCATAAATACTATCTTCATCTGATGATATAGAGAACCTTGTCACTCAACCAAGATATTATGAGTTTACTTTGAGAAACGGAAGGGTGAAAGAAAACTTTGAAGTTCTTCTCATAGTTGCTAATTATAAAAAGGGCAATAGATAGTGTAATTTCAATTGCTTCTGTTTTTATGTGGATGGGCAGAATTACTGCTTGTGCTACAATGCTACACTTCTTTGTTAATTCTTTCTAGTTTCTGCCTTCCACCCGCTGTATTGGTAGTTGTAATGTGAGTGGCATCCAAATTTCACCTCCTAAAATGTACTTGAGGGGTGCTCGGGTGTCTATTCTTATTGTCTGTATGAGGTAGGAATTCTGTTCAAATAGAATATTTTGAGTGTGTTAATTTGGTCGCCCTTAATTTAGGAAACCTAATAAAAATAACTGATAATCAGTATTTTGTTGCCAGCAGAAGCAAATGGTAGTTCTGTCAATGAGCCTCGTTAACTATGTTAAAAACTTTTACCTGGCTTGGCAAATAGAGTTGAAGATATAAGCATTGATCTTTCGGATTCTAACCCTCAAAATGTAGCAACCACCCGAATATATTACCATCTCCTCTGCACAGGAGTTGTTCTTTTTTTCTTCTTTGGATATAATACTTGTGCCACCACATCCGTGGACATGAATTGAGAGCTAATTATGTTGAAGTAATACACTCGTCCTAGAGTTTGATCCTTCTAAACAGGATGCATTAATGCTGAGGGTTCTTTATCCAGACAGGTCCAAAAGACCACGTAAAGCCATAAAAAAACCACAAAAAATCCTTTTGAGTGCATTAATGTCAATGGAATTATGGATCTATCGAAAGAAATATAAAAAAACAATATTAACCTGGTTACAAAAGATGGGTAGGATAGCTTGGGAACTTCCTTACACATCCGTCCACCCTTGTTCCTTGTGATGTGACTCAATCAATTACCATATCTTTATGCACTCTAGCATCATTTTATTGCTTGTCAAGCTTAATTATCGTGTTGTATTGAACCTTACGTCGATCTTCACTTTCCTGCTATATATTATACAGGACTTGCAGCCATCTAAATGTAGTTCTGAAGATATTATGTCTCATTCTGTTCATATCTTCTTTTTCTTTGACTTTGCTCTTTTTGGGTGGGGATGCTGGGTGGGCTGAGGCATACTCTTCTTTGTATGTGTATATTGCACCAAGATTGTCCAGGTTAACCCAATTATTTTCTCAAGTTCTGATTTTTTATAATGTGAAGTTATCTTCTTGAACCGTTAATCTGACATGTGCTAGTAAGTTATTTGGAATTTGAGATCTTCAGAAAAAAATAAGCTCCTTTTTTTTTTTTTTCTCCCTTAAATTGCTTATTTTATTAAGTTGACGAACTCCAGTGTTATTGGTTCACTTGCAAGATGCCAAGAATCTTTAAGCTAATTCATTTTTTGCGAATTGAAGCTATTCTCATCTTTAACATAAAAAAAAACTTATACTATGTAGGGATTCACAAATGCAGTGAAGAGACCAGTACGAATTCGGGAATTCCTGATGTGATAAAGCATATTGTAAGCATCTCTCCTCTCTTTTTTAACTTTTTCAATAGCAAACTCTTTTCATGTGCAATAGAATAGCTTTTCGTTTTTTATTACTTTAATGCATAAACTAGAATTCTGTATCAAAGAAGTGCGGGTGAAGACATCTTAATATTCGGAAACCGTTTGCATTTCTTCTTAGGCAATCTCTCTGTTTTGTTTTTTATTTTTTCTTCAGCTCTATGCCAATTAACTGGGTCGAGAAATTGAAGGTGTGAAGTTCAGTCATCTTATTTACCGTTTGGAATACTAAAGTGTACTTTGGGCTAATATATACAGATGCTGCTTCCTAGTATAAAGCAACCTCTTCTGCTAGTTTTGTACTCAGAATTGCCAGCAGTGGAACCAAATATATGTGCAAGTAATGAATAGCACCTTCATCTACTTGCCAAAGGTTCAAGCCAGTCAGATCAAATTGAGTTTATTTTTAAATAACATAGTGGCAATGATTTATCAGTCTCAGTTCGGATTCTGTTATTAATGTTGTCTCGATAAGAAATGTGAATATAATTAACGAGTATTCTAACTTAGCTTTTCTATATTTCTCATATAACTATGGGATATATGGAATCGTGGGTATCTTTATTTTTTCCATACACGCCCTTGCATTACATGCCTTTCTGCACAGCCATAGAAATTTAGTAGTATAATATAAGAAAGAAATGTCCATTGGATAAGAATAATGTTATGTAGCACGTCTATAGTTGATTAAGATCAATCTACCTAGTAATATAGTAGCATTAAATGATATTTCTGTTGGTGTTATATATGGATAATATGGCAAAAGTGCAATGTGTCATTGCCAATTATTTTCCTGTTGTGAAAAGTGCAATCGGATTACAATTGGTACGCACAAGCAATGTAAATACTAAAATAAAAACAATGAGAGGAATCATTGATTTAATAGTTTGGCAATGTTTTTATATTCACCAGGCCAATTACAAATTAGCTTTTTACTATAACAATAATAATGGGATTGCAATTTCTGTATAGAGAGCACTAGGGAGTTAAATATTTCAATAATTATTCAATTTATATTATGGTCACGGAATACTAATAAACTTCGAAATGCTTCATGATGTTTACTGAACTTTGTTTGTTTGTGCTTCATCCATCATCCATTAGATTATGTTCTCCTCATTTGCTGATGTGTCAAATAAAAATTTTATGTGATAAGTTATAACTGTTAAAGAAATTAAAGCTCAACGAAATCATTGAAATAAAATGTTTCATTATTCATCTAACTTATAAAATGATCACGGTTTATTTATCAAACTTCAAAATGCTTCACAATGGTCACTCATCTTTGAGAGTTGCACTTCATCTATCACCCTTCAAATACCTTTTTCTTCATTGGGATGTGTCGCACAAAAATTCCACTTGACAAGTAATGAAAGTTTAAAAAAAAAATTACAACTCAGTCAAATTATCCAACTCTTCAAAATCATCACATGTGAAACGCAATTTCCATAGCCCCATAAACTTCTTTTAAGCCTAATTGTTTGTTTTCATTTTTATCCCCAACAAGCCTTAGCCTCCAATTCATTCATCTCACCCATGTACAACTAAATTATGTACTGAGACATGATTGATTATTAAGGATATGAGAAACTACTACTTATGAAGCTCTATCCCCCAATTGTACCATCTGCCCGTTGTCTCTCCAAACCTAATCTTCCAATTTTGCAGACATGTGTCCGACCATTTGAGGAAAAAAAAATGTTATTGAACTTCGACCATTTGTTTATGTTTGTTGTTCTTCATTCCTAGTTTGACTAGAGTTCGGTGAGACATTTTCTTCCTCAAATAATTGGACACATTTTAAAAAATGGAAGATTAAAATTAAAGAGACATCTGATAGATGACACAATGAGGGATATGACTTTATAAATAGTATGGGTGAACACGGTTCGATTTGGACAGTTTGTGTTATATTTTCAACTCAAACCATTTCATGCGGTTTGAAATTTTTTCAAACCAAACCAAACCATTTTATTTTTCAAACCAAACCACTATTTGCGGTTTGGTTCGGTTTTAATTCGTGGTTTACCTATCGACATTATAGTTATATGTTTAAAACAAGTTAACACATACATTTTAACAAGAACTAATAATGTTAAATGTTAAATTACATTCATATTTATTTAAAATTCGATATATAAACAAAAAGGTAAAAAAAAAATAGTATCAAGTTAGCATCTAGCAACAAGCACTTCGGATTTTACAAGCAATAATATCAGAATAAGTACAAAAGTACTAACCTCTTATTTGATAAAAATTGGATCAATATCCCCTATTGTAACACATAATTCGGC
>CAIGRF010342210.1:8648-22472 GCA_903798235.1 Fraxinus ornus
GTTAAACTCAAACAGATAATTCACTTCAATATCAGATGTAACCTATAAAGGTGGAATTGAAAATGGTAAATGCTCTTTGAATTGATACCTAAGTATCACATTGTATCGAGATGAATCGACGTTCAGCTTGTTCTGTATATCATGGTCATATGATGTATTATCTGTTATATGTGTTATCATACTATCTTGTATCTCATTTGTCTATTTACATGCCCATCGATTATTTTTATCCAATTTAAAATCACAAAAACAACAAATCGGGAGTATAATCCTCATATCTGTGCATGACGAAACAAAATTTGTAAACATTCATTCAAAAATTCGGCTTACAGTGGGAACATAAACTTCTTAAAAACAAAAATAGTCGACTTTTCAGTTGTTATCAGCTGTTAACAGCCAGCCAGTTGTTTTTTCGTAACAGCCGATAAGGTAATTGGAAAGTAACCTGCAGATGAATTGTTTTTTTCCGTTCACGCTTAAAAAAATTATACATCTGCAAAAAAAGTTTATCTGCATGTTATCTATATCAAATCTTAATTTATCGAGTAAAAATGTTTACACATTTAACGAAAACGAAATGAAATATACGTAAATATACTTATTGATTCGAAGTAATTGACAGAAAACAACTTTTTCTTCAACTATCGATATTTGTGAGATTTTCAGATTGAAAAAGATAAAGAGGATTTTTATCTATGTTGGAGCTGATTCTGAAATTTTTAAGTGGGAAGTGTTTGGTTTTTATTTGTTAACTAAAAGAATAGTATTGTCTTTTTAACAAAATCATATTTTGTAATTTTTTTATACACTTAAGGGCATTTTTATTATGTGAACTCAAATAGGCCAATTTGGAAATATGCAATGAATGAAAAGTCAATGTTGTAATATGAACCTTTGACCAGACCTTTTTAAAGGAACGCTGGTTTTCTGTGAAGTTGTTTTACAGGGCAGGAAAGATGGGATTTTTTTTTATTGCTTTTTATTTTTTATTTTATGAGGATCACAAGATTTTGAACTGAAAAAGTGCCAGCTCAGCATTCGGTACTCCTCTCGATCATGCTTGATGTACAACCAACAAAATCCACAATAAGAAATAAAATAATGCTACTTTTATATAAAAAATTACATAATGATTTACATATAGATGATGCGTCAAAAAGAGAGTTGAAATATTTTTTTTGGTTGAAAAAATTCTTACTAAATTATATATCATCATATCTTGTGCACGTAAACTTATATAAGTGCATGTAAACTTATATAAATCATTATGTACATGTAGTATAATCGTAAAAAATATCATTAAACAATCAACGATTGTATTACATGTTCATAATAGTTTACTTACACATGATATTGTTGTAGTCATAATTTCTTCGATCAAATAACTTTTTCGCTCTCTTTGACACATTTTCTGTAATGTAAACTATTATATAACTCCTCGTGTACAAGTATCATTCAACGGTCACACACACCACAAGGGTCAGATTACTTGCCTTTATTTATACTCATTATCCCTCCAAATGAATGGTAATGATTTATTCAATACTATAGATACCGAAGAGTTTAACTATACACAAAATTCTACATGATCCAAAATGTAATTGTAGATTGTGCACTAAACTTGTATATTTTGCCTCCTATACGTTGTTGCTTTGACTACTTACATATAAAAGAAACTCTATTCAAACTACGTCGTAAAAATGGAAATGATCGGATTGATCGCCTTTTAAGTAGCTAGCAGTTCTAAAAAGTCGTGTTGCGTCAACCCTTTTCGAAAAAAACGTGACGTCCTCGATAACCTTCAAGCACCACTCTTGTTGAACTATTAAATCCAACACTTTCTTTTCTCATTCTCTTTGATTGAGCAAAAGAAAAAAGGCATTGGGAGATTCCCCGTTACGCATACATCTACCAGTAAAGACGGATTAATATTTTGCATTTCAAACGTGTCATGTACAAAAGTTCTTTCCAACGTCACTACTAAATTTATAGTTGTTTTGACTTCTTTTAAGGTTTCAAAAGTTGAACCAATGTCCAAGATTCCAAGATACGAAGAAAAAAGAAGAGCATGCTACCATTCAATCAATTATATTCTACTCAATCCAGGCCACGTATATTTTTGTTTCGTTTGTCGAAAACTTGCAATCATTTCAAAGACACTTATTTTTACTATCGTCTCGAACAAATGAATCGAGCTTAAATAGGTCATTTTTCTTTGGTAAAACTGCACACGTGAATAAGAAAAGCAATTTTTTTCGTTCAAAAAGAGAAGGAAATCATTTCGAAAAAAAGATCTAACATAGTAACAACTATGAAGACCTCACAGTGAAAAAAACAGGCAAGAATGTCAGTCACCTAACGAGAACAGGGACAACAATCCGGCAATTATCTCCACTGCTCATATGAGTAAGCACAGCAAAAACCAGAACACGCAAAAATTGAAGGACCAACAAATTTGAATCAGAATAGAATGTACATGTTGAGCTAAAAAAGGATTTACATGGGCTCCAAGTTGAACTACAATGGATTCAGCCACGCTGAACCAAACAACTCGAAACATATGTGAGAGAATATAAAAGCATCAAGTTAGGAGAAAACAAGGAATTTTTGAAACGAAGAGGACCAACCCAAGATGATTTCCCCTTAAAGTCACCTAATTCATGCCCCAATGGGACGGTAAACAGAAACTGAGCACATATTATTGTTTGCCACATGGAATTGAGTCGCGGGAGTTAACTTCAATTCGTCCTGCACATCCATGGCCAAAATAATATTTCCATATTTAGTGAAACACTTCCCATACAGCACACACATTTCTCTTTCTCCTATTTTCTTGGTACCAGACTTAAAAGAAAATCTGTAAATATGTGCTCATATTCTGGCATTTTGCCATAACCTGCAAATTATACACAAGCAGGTAAGAAGTTGGATTTGCAATTCAAATATAAATGCAATCCCTAACCGTCTCTTATCAATATAATGATAACCAAGTGATATTAGAATACTTGTACTGGACAGTGGCATACCAGGAAAATAGTTGATGTCTATGACATAATAACGGTCTCTAGTTCCATGCTCTCGAATCATATCAAGGTTGAACAGCCGAAGACCCTATCGAATATAATACAGAAAGAAATGGAAATAATGATCAACCAATAATACAAAGAGAACCAATAACATGCAAAATAACACCAGTTTTCATCCTTAATGCAGTTGAAGAATCAGAAAGGGAAATAAGAATACCAGTCGTCGACGTAGTTCCTTCGCCATTTTCTCAAGTAATGGTCGTGGAGGGAGCTCTGCAGGGAAGAAGGTTACAACTAAAACGTAAGTGCTGCTCTGGCATAAATTACCATGGTCAGAAATGGATTTCAAAACATGGTACATGCATAGATGACTAGCTTAATCAAATAACAGGAGATCAAAGCAGATATAGATAAGTTTAAGAGCTCCATGTGAGAAACATCAACATATTCCAGCGATCACATTACAAGGCAATGAGTTAATTCATATAACATATATTGCATAGAACAATCTGTGTGCTCCAATAGTATAAGCTCACCACCGACACATGGATCGAGGTCTGCTTCATCGGCTGATGCAGCGGCACAAGATACTCTTGGAAAGCGGTATACACCAGCATTCTTAGAGAGTTCACGCTTACTAACATCAGGTAAGGAGAAACGCCTGACCACCTTTATTGCTTCACCGACAATATAAACCTTAAACATGACACCACCTACAGACACAAAAAATATATATAAATAAAGAAAGTGATGATACAATCACCACGCAGACAATGGAAGAGCTGCAGAACACCACATCAATTATAACCCCATACCATGATTGATAAATTCCTGCAAGACAAGTGGCAGTTCCAAATTCTGAAGGGAGAATTCATCATATGCAAGAGATAACTCATGCGACTTTGCAAACAAGGGCTTTGCCACTGTAACATAGAGAATGACAAAATTAATAAATACTTAACGTGAGAAGCAAATAACAATTAAATTTCCTAAAGTAGAGTGACAATCCATACAAGTTGTAATCATCACATTTGTCCAAATAATTGAGAACTTTACCATACATCATAATAATTGCAAAAGTTCTCATACCCCACACACAATGTCGTGCTTTCTTCAAATTTTGGTGATTAAACTGATGTATGTAAACAAGATGAAGGCATACCAATGGGAAACCTCAGCCCAGCCTTGTTGACTGCATCAGGAATTGATGATGGATCTTTCTTGAATATCAGTTGTTTAGGGACACCGACTTTTCCTACACTCCAGATGAACACAGAGCTATATAATTTTAGCAAGAACAATTTTAGGTAAAACACTTGTAAATTATATCTGCTACAGCAGCAAGAACATATATAAGCACCAAGCATGCTTTAAATGCGTGTACACCATTCCACCCAAGAAAAAGAAGTTGAGAGAATGATAGCATCAGGAAACAAAAAGTTTGCCTTTCATCCTAATGTATATCGAGAATTACCGTAGGCATTCGACAGGTTCATGTCAGCAACATCTTGAAGCATAGACTGGCGATTATGCACGTGTTGTATGGCATCTGGAGGATCAAGAACTGTGACTTCAGGATGGTTTTGCCCATAATCCTTCAAAAAGAGGTAAATAAATGATAAAGAATTGACTTTTTGAAAGATTATATAAGTTTGTATAGCGACTAGAACAAGCACAACTTGTAAAGTCAGAAGCTCCAGATTTTCAACCAGGAAAATAAAATTGTGAAACATAGATTAGGAATGTTAGTCACATGCCATCTCTAACATGACATTATATTGTGAAACTTGGTGCATAATGGACGACAACCTTTACTGCATCCCCCATTGCATTATTTACAGCTTCCCAAGCCGCACAATATGAAAAACAAAGCTAAAGAAAATGAATTAAGCAAATTCATGTGAGAACATAATCAAATTACAGGAGAACAGTGGCCGTGGACAAATTAAAAGACAGCTGGCATTCCAAATCAACACGGGCACACAACATTCTCTCCCGCAAAATGGTTTAATATATGCAAGAAGAATCCTCAGGGACAGGAATGTCGGCAAAGATACTTCATAGTTTGAAAAGCACCCAAGACATAAGCCTTGCAGTGTACCTTGCATGAGATCTTCATTTAATGTCTCAAATCTTACACCTTAAGAGTGCCGTTTGTCAAGGTGTACCCCTCAACTTACTGAGGCTCCCACCTCAAGGCTAAGCTTCAGGGTGAAGTATAAGCTTGTTGGCCTTGATTTTCTGGACGTTTTTATTACTGGCAGATTTTTGAGCAGATCGTTTGACCCCTATAATGTTATAATGTTTATATTTTTTATTTTTCTTTTTAATATCTGTAACAGATTCAGAAGATCAGAAGCGTGTGGTTCGCATAATGCATTTGAATCTTAGATTTCTTAAAAATGGAAGGAACCTAGAAAGCTTTAACATCAAAGACCATATATTCATCAATGCAGGACATATGGAATGCTGAAATGAAACAAATTAAATTTCTAGACTTATTGTCGAAAATTATTACTCAGGACCAGAACTGACAATTATGTTTACGGTATAAAATGAGTAAAATTGAATCGACAACACCTGAGGGATGAAGAAGTGCTCTGTTGGGATGCAATATATATAAATTTTGTGTAATTCACAAGGTAACTAGATTTATTAGTAAAAACTACTCCTTATCAATGGAGCGAGATAAAAATGGCAACCTAGCCCAATTAAATTCGTACACTTATTGTAGTTGTTTCGGCTATTGGGACTAAAAAGGATATGATTCATTTTTCATGAAATAAAAAAGAAGCTCTTACAATAAGAAATCAAAATGCAATAAACAATCCAAAAACTAAGAACCACATCTTAGTTCCCATTAATTACCTTCATTCAAGATATACACTTAGCATAATAAATTTACCATAAAAATTAAAATAAATCATGAATTAAAAAAATATAAAATAAAAATTTACAATCAAGTTCTACCATGTATTTTACCCTTTTAGCATTATAAGGTAGCTAAAATGGATTTTTGTTCAACAAATTTATCCCATGTTGTCATTCAAGCCATGGGATGGGAATTTCATTTTTCTTTCCACAGTCAGCGTATAGCAGATTTGTATTCCAAGCATGTGCATGCACATCACATGCATGATCGTCAAAAAGGGAAGGGAAAAAAATTCAATTCCAAATATTGACAAGTTGAAAAACTCCAGACCTTCCAAAGCAAATTAACAATTTCTAATTGTTTAGTAAATAACTACCCATAAATATCTATTGCTCTAACTGGAAATATAGCACACAAGAGATTCAACAATTTAATAGCATAAAAGGACAAGTGAATAAGCATCCCAAATAAAACAAAATAGCAAGCACTTTGAACTAAAATACTGAAGCCCAAAAACATGAATTAGGTTAGCCCACTCCCCTTGAGCTGTTAATAAGGGTTGATAGTGAGCCCTGGAAAAAAGAACCCACTAAAAGATAAAACCAGGAATCCATTGTTTGATATACTTTAAAAACCTGCAAACCACCAGCCCCTTGGAAGGAGAACATTCTCGTCCTCAACTCAGCTTCGACCTCAATTATCAAGTCATCATCCATGACAGAGGAGAGAACAAAGCATTCAGCACATTATGTCTGACAGGAACAATTTCAAGCAAAAAGACTGCTGGTTTACCATCAGTCATTGACATTCCGCGTCCATTTCACATCATCAATCATATTGTGGAACAGCCTAAGCAGTTAAATATGTGCTTTCCTAATCATATAGTAGAAGTTATAGATGCTTTCTTGATAATAATGTAGTATGTTTAGAGGAACAAACCTCAAGTACATGTCGCCATTCCTTTCCTGATAACTGCAATAAGAGGTGAAATCTATTAGATGTTATACATTTTATTTAGTGAAATCGGATGTAGTAGTCAAAAAGTATAACAACATAGCATCCTTCTAAAAATGGACAAACAAATGATTAGCAAAGTATGAACCTTATGCAACAAGATATCGAAGGGTCCTTGATCTGAAAGGGGTTTACTTGGGTCAATAGCAACGAATTGTATTCCCTTATTCCTGCATTTTGATCACACACAAGATGTGAACTTTGACAAACTACAGTTTTGTGTGGGAGTAATACACCAGCACATACAAATAGGCACAAAAATTCATCCTGCACACATAAAAACCCTAACCAGATTCACAAGACAATTTCAATCACCAAAATAATAATAATAATAATAAATTTAAATCAATTATCCCAAATCTTAACTCAGGAATTTGCAAGTAACAGAAGACATCTAACCTGGAAAGTGTGGTAAAAGAAAAGAAATAAAAAATTTCAGGCAAACACCATGATGAAAAAGAGAACAACGAGAGAAAAGAAAGGAAAAGACACAATATGATTCACAGTATGCAGTCCATCTCTCTTGCTGCATCAAAATGATAATTATTTTCCTATATTTTCTTTAGCAATTAGAAAAAAGGGAAAAAGTATTGAAAGATATACCTAGCTAAACCTTCAAGCTTGGGTTGCAAAAAGCTTTTAATTTTCTTAGATGTGAGAGCATATCCCACCACCACCACCTTAGTCGGCGGCGGAAACCCTCCTCCAACCACCGCCTTATATTTCCTCTCTACTACCATTCTCTCCTCCACTTCCTCCTCGTTTCTCACCTTTTCGTCCTCTTCTACTTCATTGTACGTTACATCACCACCCATTCTCATTCACAAACCCTATTATAACGTATATATGCACGTACACGCACACGCTTGTAAAATTCACCCGAAATTCAATCTCATCTTTCAGCCAAACCAAGATTTAATCAATTGTTGTCAATTTGATGAAAAATTACTCAAAATTACAAGGAGATTGTTGAAATTTTCAAATTAGCGTTCGTTGCGGGTACCAAAAAACAGAGATTTATCGGCGAGGCTGGGAGAGAGATGAGCTATGCTGCTGTGGACAGAGATCTCTAGAAAGTCGAAATGCAACGCGTGGATAGAGGAGATGGGCATTATTCCATTATATATATAGATAGTGGGAATACAGTATTAGGTGTTGTACGCGCTAGTTGACGTGGAAAACCACTTGCCAATTTGTTCATATTTTGTAAGTCAATACAAAAAACGTGAAGATATTATTTTAAGTGATTCTCCTGTTGAAGTATCTTAATTTTATGTAGATAATATTGTAAATATTAGTGAAAAAATTATTTGATTAATAATATTTTGATATAATTAAATCTAGTCACAAATCACTGTTGATAATTATATAAATTATGATGTACATGTAACACGACTCTCTTACTATTTATGCATATATGATAAGTCACTGAACTATTTCTCTGAGTTTAGATTTTTGCTATCCCGTGAAATTATTCTCCATTTTATCGAGTTTTTGACACCAAAAAATTATAATACAATGTCAATCTTTTTGACATTTTAATGGGAAGGTCGCTAAAGAGACGACATTTTGGATACTGGAGATTTGAACAAGACATCCATGTTGGAACATCTTTGATAAGTTGAACGGAAATAAGAGTATTGATTAGCATATTAAGGCACCACTTGGTTCAGTTAAAAGGTTATGGGATACATAACTTTTTAACTACGCATTCTATTAAATTTTATCAAAATTTACTAAAAAATTAGTATTATTATTATTTTATCTAAACCAAACAGAGACTAAGTATATATTGTAAAGTATTTGAATTATTACATTTGCTCTATGTAAAAATAAAAAAAAAATCATCTCTTACAGGACAATTTAATATGAATTCCCTTTTTCCCTTGTGTAGAAAGAGATTTTCATGTTTTATAGCAAGTATAGATTATGAATTCTTAGAAATGTAGCATGTCAAGTGACAAATTATAAATTATCGATCCAACTCAAAGTTAATTCAATATGATATTTTTTTTACTCACATATATGTATGTTTCGTACACAAATATGTGATAAAAATGAATTCTATATTATAAAATTTTAACTTTATTTCCATCTATGATGTTGCCAATTACTAAAACAAAAAAGTATATTACTAAATTAATGTTTGGTGTTACATGTTAAAATTGTAATATTAATTACTATATATACCACAATATGAAAAAGACAAATATAGTAGTAAATTAATGTGACGTTACATGTTAAAATTATCCCATAACTAGTACATAACTAGTGAAAATTGATCTAAATCGTAAAACATAAGACAGAAAAGGTAAATTAAATTTACATATCGAAAAAAAAAAATTCTTGATTTTAAATTTCAATAAAGAGGAGTTGCATATACCAATCGTTCTAAAATCATCGTCATTTCTTAAACCCCAAATCTTATTAACCCAATTCTAAGTCCCAACAATCATCTACATTAGATTCAATTCAAAATTCATAAAACTATACATTCCTTGTAATTTTACTAACCCTAAAACTAACTCCTCAAATTGATTTAAGCCCTAAATCATAAAAAAGAAAGAAAAAAGAAAAAAGAAAAGCTAAAATAGATTACTTGGAAAAATAATATGTATTTGAAATTTCAATTTTATTATTATTATTATTATTATTTTGAGTTTTGATAAAGATGGATGACAATTATTATTATTATTATTATGAGTTTTGATAAATATGGATGACACATTGATTATGAAGTATATATCATGTGCTAAAGGGTGAAGTGGATTTGGGTGGAAAAGTTAGGACTAATGGAGAGTCCACGTGGTCTTCTTATGTTGGACCTTATCATTTCTCAGATATGGTTGCATGTGAATTATTTATTTATTTATTACGATATGATATGATATTTATTTTATTCAAGTTGACCAAAAATATTGAAGAAATAAAGTCCGTTTGATTGCAAATGTGAAAAATAGGTGAAAAGAAAATGAATTTTATGGAATTGAATTGCCTAAAAATTATTTTATTGAGAATTGTAATTAATTGTGTTAGATTGATGTAATTTTTCACCTGAAAAATGTTTAAAGTTTGGTGTCCGTTTGATTTTATTTTTCATAAAAATTGTCAATTAAAGTGATAATTTCTTTTACCATTAGGTCTAAAATTTGTTTCACTTGCAAAAAAAAAAAAAATTTAAATTTAGAAAAAATTATCGTATCGAATACCATTCGTTTGACTTTGTTTTTCATGAAAATTGTCAATAAAAGTGATAAATTTTTTAACCGTTGTATCTAGAATTTTTTTCAATTGCTTAAAAAAAAAAAAGGAAAATCATGGTGGGAATTGGTTTTCCACAAAACCAAGGAATTGGTAAGCAAGTGAGCCAAATGTGTAAAAAAAAAAATTCCATGGAAAATGAAGTATATCAAACAAGACAAAAGTGGAAGTTGAAATTTATTTTTCATTTTCCATGAAAAATAATGGCCTATCAAACACGCCCTTACTTTATATATGGGGTAATTGGCACATAACGTCTCCACATTTTATTATTATTGTGAAAAACATTCATATTTTTTATTTTTTGACATTTTCACCATTGTTTCTACTTTTCATTGTGCAAAAGGTCCTTTTAATCTATTTTCTCAATTAAAAATTAAGAAATGACGAATATATCATTCTTTTTAAATAAAAAAAATTAATTGTAATCATAGAAAAACTGAAAAATCAATTCCCATCGTAATGGTGGGAATTGGTTTTCCACAAAATCAAGGAATTGGTAAGCATGTGAGCCAAATGTGGGAAAAAAAATTCAATGGAAAATAAAGTACATCAAACAAGGTAAAAGTGGAAGTTAGAATTTATTTTCCATTTTTCATGAAAAATAATGGCCAATCAAACACACTCTAAATACAATCTAATTATTTTGAACTCTTTTTAAGGTGTGATGACTAATTAATTGGTTTTTGCTAATATTCTTAATTACTTATATAATTTTAATTATAACGCTATATAGAAACAAGAGTTATATTACCCGTGACCTTATATCTAAGTCAGACGAATAAATTTTCTCTATTTTGGAATCAATATAAAATTGATTCATTCATGAGGGATTTAAATTTTTTTAATTAAAAAAAGGGTAGCGTGACAAATTTTATGCATCACAGAAAACGTACACCTAAAAATATTGATAATATAAATAGAGCTAGAGATCATTCATAATTAATTGATGGTAGTCAACCTAATTTAATTTTTAATTTTTTTTTTTTATGTACAAAATTGTCAATATCCCATGGAAACCTAACTATATATTTAACTATTTTCTTCCATATTTAATTTGTTTAATCTCCACTTGGCGATGCATGCTCGCATATTAGAAAACAAATAATTTAGTTATCTAGACAAATGTTTTCTCTATGCAATTTTTCTTGAATGCAAATGAAAAATCTATTCAAATGTGATTAGATGTTGGAAAAGTATTAATCGAAATGGTCGTGAGTTGAATTGGTTGGATCAATTTGATTTGAGAAAAGATTTCAACGATTTGTTCAATTTTTGATTTTATTATTCTAACAGATCGTCTATAGTGTAAGATATTTAGCCTTACTCGTACTATACAATCATAGTATATACAGAAGAGATCAAATTTGCTGCCATCACGGGACGGGACATGGATTAGGTTCTGTATTTTGGAGTTATTAATTAGTCTGAAGTTGATTTGTTGGATGGACACTAAAAATGTTTTAGAAAATTCACTAGCCTTTTAACTGAGTGGGGACAATGTTACTAGCAAAAGCAAGGAGGATATGTATGTGACTTGTTTTTTTATTCATGTCTCATTTTGTTGTTTTAAACATCATATTTTTAAATTTCTATCAAATTCTGCTCTAATTATCGTACCAAACATACTCATTAATGTTTGTAAATGCTATTACTGAAAAATGGTATAAAAGCTGAGCTTAGTAAAAGCGAATTTCTTCAAGATGCAACTTTAGTGTTTATTGACGGAGCAATGAGACTCTTGAAGCCTGAATTCTTTTATCATCGTTGGATTACAAGATTCAATCCAACTCATTGGTGATTGTGCCTTAACCCCGTTAAGCGATCTCATGTCTTCATCTCTATTCATATGTATGCACGATCTAGGGGCTTGATTGTGAGTGATTAGAGCATTTTATCACTGAAATCTAAAATAATTTGGTGTAGTTTGATGATGAGAGAAAGGTCTTCTAATATTTATGAGTAATATGAGGGGGTCAATGTGGGATTTTATAATTTTCATACTATTCGTAACCAAATTATTGGAGATTGCATTTCAATGATATAGTTGAATCCCGACCCTATGGTAAAACAAATTCTAATGTTATCCGTGTTTGAGTTTTGATTCTCGCTATTCTTGTGTTGCAAGACAAACATCTGATACCCTAGGAATGGTTTGTAGTGATTCTTAGATCACATCTAATGTTATCCGTGTTTGACTTTTGATTCTCGCTATTCTTGTGTTGTTGCACGACAAACATCTGATACCCTATGAATGGTTTGTAGTGATTCTTAAATCACATCTAATGCCTAAGGTTTGAGTACCGTGTGACTTTGAGGCATGTATCTTCAATTTCTTGGTGATCTTAACGGAAGTGTTTGGAATTTTTTTTTTGTCACGGATTTTGATAATTTTTGGATGGCACCGCTTATGAGAGTTTGGAAAAATTGGTGCTTGTTAGTTTTTTGGGAGCACTTATTTTGGGTTGTTTTTCGTATGGCGTATATTTTTTTTTTTTTTATCGTATTTCTTAACCCACTAAAACGATTATTTTTTGTCGTTTCTAAAAATTTCTTCTAATTTTACTCTATAAAATAATATTTTAAATTCAAATATTTTGTGTGTTTCATTCTATACATTTGACCATTTAATATAGTAGCAATTTGGAATTGTGCACATTAATCTATAACATTTTATTATAGTTGTAAAATCAGTCACCATTCTTAAAAATCTGTTTTACATTGTCACATGAACTTCTGGTATTCAATTTTACGAAACTAAGTTTTGCTTCCAAAGATAGATAGATGCTCAAAATTTGGAGTGATATATAATTTTCGTAAGTCCACATGATAAGTTATTGAAGGTTTCAACGACTTCTGTCATTAGGGAATCATTAATTTAGGACCAACTTACCCTTTCTTAAAGATCATTTGTTATTGTGACAATAAGTTAAGGACCAACTCGATAATTTTTCCTTTTCTTTAATTATTTTATCATTTTTTACATGGAGGATTTGTAAACTGTTTTCTTATCCTCACTTTTGTTTGTAATAATGCATTAATAGGATTTTTAACTTTTTTTTTTTTATTATGAGTGAGTTGTCATTGAAAGAGATATTAAACTTTAGTGGGAAGCATTGAAAGAGACAATAAGGATAGTTCCATTTACAATCTTTCTTTCTTTTTTTTTTTTTCCTGAATTTTTATACAAATAGGAACATTCCATAACAAGAAATTAATTGCTAAATTCTTTGGATAATCAAAGCTCGATATGACATACATAGTTTACATGGCATGCCAGTTTGATGCACATTTATCTATAATATATCTAAATATCACATGACATGGGAATCATTTTTTGGACCATTATATCCCTACTAGAATCAATTTTTAGACCATTATAGCCCTTCTACCTATTTATTCACATGCATGCATAATGATAATTAACATTTTGTTTTCTCATGGCACATAAATTGAACCTCGATTACAGCATCACCCTTCAGTTCCAGATTGCTGTCTTCATTGGAACTTCAAAATTGCAGTCCACCAGTTCGAAATTGAATAGCCATTACCAGAATCCAAACAGCCTCTTTTCAGTATAAATAACTCTTCATGCATCTGTTTAATCCATCAGCAAAAATGCCGTCGGGTCCGAAGAAGAGGAGAGCAGCT
>CAIGRF010342313.1:16367-32540 GCA_903798235.1 Fraxinus ornus
CGCCGGAATCGGAGTAGTCGCCGGAATCGGAGTAGTCGCCGGAACGGTCGCCGGAGCGATCGGGGTGGTGGAGGTGGGGGTGGGTTAATTAATTATATTATATATATAATTATCTTTTTATATATTTATATATATAAATAAATATTTATATTTATATATATATAAATAATAAATATGTGTATGTATAGGTGGAATTTCTGATTTTTGAAATATGAAAGTTGTTTTGTCATTTTTGAAATAGTGTAAGATAAAGGTAGGATTTATGTATTTTTCCCCTAAAATTATGTGTGCTTTTTTTTTTTTTTTTCATTGTGAAAAACTAAGGATCCGGTGGGAGCAATTGCACTTCTTGGACCGTGTTCATTCTGATCAAATTGAGATTCAATCCCTGTTTGGTGCACATTTTAAGTCAAAGAATATATTTTTTTGTTTGATGTGATAAGGAATAAGTGGTTGAAGAAGAATGAAAAATTATTGATGTAATGGAAAAATATTATTTAATTGGAGAATGTGTGGCTGAAAATGAGTAGAAGAATGAAAATGAAAAAAATAATGTGGCTCAAACAGAGACTCAATGTCGCCGAGTTGGAATGATTTTGACAAGTTAAGGTTGGTTTTGAATTTTGATTCTATTTTAAATTAAAAATAAGATAGCAAATGTTATATTTCACCATGATCACAGTCACAAGGCCATTTTGAAAATTCCTCTCGATTGAATGTTAAGAGCCATACAAGTTTTGAGATGATGGATCTTAATTTTAAAAACAAAAAATATTGTTTAGCTCACGTTAAAGCATAAATAACTTTGTTTCACACCAAACATGACTGTTATGCTATCTAGTCACGACTACAAAAATTTTAAAAAGAGGTACAAGGTATAATAAGGCTTGAAGGTCAAACTTCAAATTTTACGGAACTAAACATAATAAGTCGTTTTATTTACCTTAAACTAATAAATAAATAAAGAAAATAACACAGCTTGAAAATTTATAGAAATTTCATACATAGTTTTCAAGTTTATAACAAAACATGATTTTAAAAATCATAAATATCACAAATCAATATTCTTTGTTTGCAAGTCAAGGAAGCTATATTTGTGTTGTTATTATTATTATTATTATTATTATTATTATTGAATATTTTTTGGACTGAACTTTTATGCAAGAAAATACCACTTGCCAAACAGAAATGGACACCCCTAATGCTCAACATAGTGTTTATTACCTCTTTTCCTGCTAAAAAGCTAGGCAAGACATTTTCTCCATGCTAAGTGACGTCTAGATAGGCCTTTTAGAACACATCATATAATTAATGAACAGAAATACGTGATAAAAACTATGACAACCTTTCTCCTTCGACAAGACTTGGATAGTTCATCCAATAAATTAAGATAACAAGTCTATATTATACATTTTACTGATCATTAATGAGGAATCCACATTCGGACATGCATTTATGTAACAAGAATCAAAACTCTTTGCTGAGAATGGAAATCTGCTGAGAAATATAGCAGACAGCAGCTTTTATAAAATCAAATGACGTGCACTTCGTTTTTTAACTTGTCGATTAGTTCATCTACAGAAGACACGACAACACCTGCTTTTCTCTTGGGTGGTTCTGTCACTTGAACAACATCCAAGTCGGATTTGATCTCTACGTTCAACTCCTGTGGAGTAACTTTCTTTATGACCTTCGATTTTGCTCTCATTATGTTGGGAAGAGTTGCGTATCTTGGCTGGTTCAGTCTCAAATCAGTGCTGCACGAAACACAAACTTTAATACAGACGTACAAAATCACATGTCAAGGCATAAAGGCATAAGCAAGCATACACAAGATCAAACTTTTAAACAGTGATTGAGTCCATATGTGAAAAGCCTTCTAAATTTAAGATACAGAAGCCATAATGCAGCAAACACCAATACTAAACCATCTTCTGGCCCCATCCCATATCGATTATATAAGGATTTTTTGAAATCCATAATTATGTAGGCTAAGAAGTACAATTATGGACATGAGTATAAAACGACAGTGACATCCACATATAGCAAATCTTATTAACCTTGGATTAGATAACATTTTGGTTAAATAGGAATTTCATGTCAGGTGATAATGTTAAACAAGAATTTCATCATTCATGACGAGAACAAATTTAATGACGATATTTTATCTTCTAAATTCTATCACAGGTCTAAATATATACTAACCCCCCCCCCCCATATTTTGTTCTTCTGGGTTCACTATTTTTCGTTTTTCCACCCATTTTATCGTTATAGAGAACTCAAAATTACTGTGGTTTTTTAAATTTCTACTATGCTCGCCATCAAGTTAAATTGGATTGAAGTTTTAACTAATAAATGTAATCAATGTCACTATAGACCACCTCTCTTAAGAGAATCCAATAAAACGATGGTAATAGTTTCTACTGCATCTTGAGCATCTAGATTCCCAGCAAACTCAGACAAAGAAATTCAAAAGTCGAGCAAAGGAGGTTTCAACCACGACATAAACACAATAAGAACCGCTTAACATATAGCAGGATGATATTCGCATATCCTTGCACCCTTATCCATGAATACTGTTAGCCAACATATTATTCTCATCACTAGGACTCTCTCTACTCTTATTCCTCTTATCTACTATTAATATATTTCCTCTCGGTCCAAAAATAAAAAAAAAAAGGAAGAAAAAGCAGAAGCTCCCAAGTCTTTGTTATAATTTCTTCATTAAATGAGGAATTTATGCTTAAATTCAAACACGGCAAGTGTCTGACTACAGCCAAAATGTAAAAAAAAGAAGGAAATTATCGATATTAGCACAGACAATGGCGGAGGCATTAGAGACAAGCCACGAGTGTTCAAAGATTTCAGAGTCTTAACAAAGTCTCGTTGCCTTCTTCAAAGTCATTGCCCTCCTTGCAGGTAATATAACCTATAAACATTACTTACACACTCCTTGGGGCACTTGTTCCAGGCTAAGCTCCAGTTTTAACTTCATTAAAATGAGATTTTGAGGAAAAATGTGTTTTGGAATAGTGATTTTTTGGAGAATGTATGGTTAAAAAAAGAAGGAAAGTTATGGGTTTATGTGTAATATTATTTTATAGGAGAATGAGTGGTTGAAAATAAGTTCTAGAAAAATGCATTTTTAAAAAAATGGAGCCCAAACAGGGGCTAAGTTGTTTTTGTCACCCAGCAACTGGGCTGGGCTCTGGTCATGATTTGTGCAAGTAAATTTAAGATTATTAACTCCTTTTCCCATTTTCTTGACTTGTACAGAAGAACATAAAATTCAGGAAAAGCATCCACCAAAGAATGTGCATGTATACTTGTTCTGAAAATAAGCAATAGCAACATGGAAAAAGAAATGTTTACGTGATTACTGCAGGTAATTCCAAACACAAAGTCTCAAGACCGCCATCAACCTCTCTGTCCACCGTTACTACTTGTTTCTCTTCGTCCAGTACAACCTAACAAAAATAATTAATTTTCAGGAAAAGGTAAAGATTAGATAGAAAGTACAAACAAATGCACATGGACTGTAACCAAGGAAAAGGAGATTTTTCAAACAGCATGAAAGAGCAGACTTTATGAAAAATAAATGAAGATGGTAGAGCATGAGAGAGACAAGCTTCAACCGACGTTTGGATTATGAGATTGTGGTGAATGGAAACAGCGATAACAGATTTATATCAAAGAAATTACTACGCACACATAACTACTTTAAATAATTCTATCAATGCTGTTCATGATTAAGATTTGCATGACATGTTTGATGCACCAGAAATTTAGAGAGTACAACTGAAAAGACACAAACAACATATGAATTTGTGTGGAATCATAGAGGAGCACAAGGGCAAGAGAGGCGGAAAATAATGTGAAAAAGGCAACTAAAATTGCAGATCAACATTGCTTTCCCTGATTTGAGAATTTCATGAAAAGAGAGAAAAATTTTAGTGCTAAACTTTTTATCTTTTGGATGGTCAAAAGGATTTTGTCTTTATTATTTATGTTTCTATTATTGGGCTTGTCTTCGATTTTATTAGTTATGTTTTCTATTATTGGGCTTGTTATAGTGAGTTGGCACAAGCCCTTCACTAGTAGGTTAGGTTTTACTATTTAATGGAGTTTTCATTTTAGTTGGATCTGCTAATGAATTTCATAAAATTTCGATTGGCAGCAACCACATTTTCCCCTTTTCCCTCAACTTTTCTTTTCTTCTCTCTGTTTCTTCTCTTCTGTTTTATGTTTCTACAGTTCTACATCAAATTTGGTATCAGAGCTCAAAATCCTACATCAAATTGCCGCTGAAATTGAAAGCAAAATCCAAGATAATCACAAATTGAAAGCTAAATCCAAAACACCACCACGGCACCACATAGCCACACCTCCATACATACAAACTAGTCTGCTGCCACTTCCGTCACCCTCTCCAACACCAACAATTGAAATAGCCGTCCGTTTACTACAATTAGCCACAAACACTAACACACCGCCAACAATAACGAACAATCAACCCAAACTGCAAATTCAACCCGTCACCTTTAGAAGAAAACACAGCGCCACCCGATCATCGCCTTACCAGTTAACAGTCGCTCCTCTCTCGTCGGCGCTACACAATCAGTCTACAAGCAACCGAAGAAGAAACAGGGGAGAGGACGGAGAAATCGAGAACGCCAACAGCCTCCACTTTTGTCGGCGGCCGCTTTCTTGAAGTGAGCTATAATCGAATTTGGGCCTAAGGTGTGTTTGGTATGGAGTGTAGCTATAGTCACATTTGGGCCTGAATGCGATTGGTAATTTGGGCATCAATTTGGGTCCCTACTTTTTTCATATAGGCCTCCATATTTTGGGCTTCGATTGTAGCCTGACTTGTTTTTATATTGAGTGTAGTTTGATTGGTACTTTGGGCCTCAGTTTGGACCTCTATTTTATTATAAAGTGTTATTTGTTTTTAGGTAAAAAAAAAGTGTGACAAAAAAAAAAAAAAAGAGAAAAAAAAAAAAAGAAAGCAAAAAAAAGTATTCTCTAACTTTTTTGAGGTACCTCTCTTTGACCTGCTGATCGGTTCAGTTACTTCAACGAATACAATGGGGAGATATTGTTTCTTTGTCTTTGATGCTCAGTTACTTGGTGCTCGGTTAATTCAACGAAAAAAGGGGACTACTATTTCTTTATCTTTAGATTATATCAATGTTTCAAGTTTAAATTGCATCAATTACTTTTTTGTGCTGTTGTTATTCTAGTTTTTACATACAATTCACGTTCCTAACCCTGTTATATTTTCACTTTTACCCTACTTATTTTATATGGTTAAGTTTGCATAGTGGTCATCTTGTCATATCTAGTTCAAGTACACTTCATTTAGCTGGTAGTACATTGCACGCACTTGCGTAGTTGTCGTCTTGTCATATCTAGTTCTAGTACCCTAACCATGGACCCATCCCAATTTGATGTCCTCACCCGACAATTAACACAACTTGCCACTAACCAACATCATTTACAAACTCAATTAGCGGCTGTCCAAACTAAGATGGTTGCTTCTCCTGAAGAGAATAGAGACTTAGCTGCTAAGTTGTCCACCTTTGAGCAAACCTACATTCGACTGAAGCTGAAAACTCAAAAGCGTCCAGTACTAGGCATTATCATCATCTCCAAGGAGGCTAACAACACGTTCGTCGTGATCGTAAGGATAGACATCAAACACGTGAACGGGAGCAAGAACATCACCATCACGATACTCAGTCTCCTCACCACGATGAGCGTTTCTTAAGAAACATTAAATTGGATGCCCTAACATTTGATGGTTGCTTAGACCCTAAGGTATTTACTTAATGGATTAGAGTTATGAACCGTTTCTTTGCTTGATATGGGTGTCGAAAGATCAAAGAGTTCAATTTGCTAGTCTGAAATTAACTGGCACTACTCAACTCTTTTGGGGAAGTGTCGAGGAGCTCCTTGAGAGACATCGTGCTCCCCCTGTTGGGAGTTGGGATGAAATGAAGTGTCCACTTCAAGAGAAGTACTTACCTCAATCATATAGGGGCAATTTTTTGGATCAATGAAATGTTCTTACGCAAGGCAATTGACTAGAGTACGTGACTCAGTTTGATGAATTTCGAATGAGATGTCAGGTCGTCGAGGATGAAGCCATGACCTTAAGTAGGTTTATGCAAGGCCTCAGAGATGATCTTAAACATGAGTTTGCCCTTTGGGTTGTTGCTACTTTTGACCGTGCTTATTCCTTCGTCCGAGACTATGAGTTAGTTACTAGGGTTCTGTATAAAAATCGTGGTGATAACCGTACCCCTATTTCTTCAGCACCCATTCCTCTCCCTTAGTCTATCCTAGGGCCTCCCTCATCTAAGGTTCCCTCGTAGGGAAAAGTAAAGGTCCAGAAGTTCCAAGGACGTCCTCCCGCTTGCAATGCTTTACCTATAAAGGTTCCGATCACATTTCCTCTAACTGTCCTAGTAGAGCCCCAGTAATGGAGGAACGTGAGGGTGAGGTGGATGACCCGTTGGAAGATCAAGTTTATGAGCCTAAGTTTGAAGAGTTTGAGGACTTAGATGATAATGAAGATACCTTCTTAGGTTGTATTCGAACCCTCCCCGTGGATCTAGGGTCAGGACCCTTATTCCCGACACGTCTAGATTAGGTGTTGTACGTTGTACTCTGACTCAACCAAAAAATGCTGATAATTGGCGTCGTCATGCCATTTTACACACTTATATCAAGATAAATAATAAGGATTTTAAAATCATTGTGGATAGTTGCAGTTGCATTAATGCATTTTCGATGGCTACCGTATCCCATCTTGGGTTGAAATCAGTTCCTCACCTTCAGCCATATAGCGTCTCTTGGGTTAATACTTCCTCGATGTTGTAAAAGAACGTTGTCTAGTAAATATTCAGTTTCTCAAGTATATGGATCATATATGGTGTGATGTCATTTCAATGGATGTCGGTCACGTCATTCTTGGTCGACCTTGGTTGTTCGATTTAGATGTTACCATTTATGATCAATCCAATTCATGTTCCTTTGTATTTAATGGAAAAAAGATTTTCCTTAACCCACTACCCTTGAAACCTGTTGGCTCGCAAGAGGCAAAGAAAAGTGAGGAACGAAAAGTGTTACATATCATTAATCCTACGAAGTTCTAACGCACACTTGTAGGTGATGCTGTCGTGTTTGCCTTGGTTGTCATGGAGGTTCCATCGAATTCCCTATTAGTAGCCCATCCTAAAGGCTAGGTGATCATTCAAGAGTTTCTAGATATCTTCCCAGAGGACCTATCTGACCAGCTACCTCCGTTACAGGATATCCAACATGCCATAGATTTGGTCCTGGGAGCATCGCTTCCAAATTTGCCTCATTATAGAACGAATCCTACTGAGCACGCTATACTTCAGAGGCAAGTGCATGAACTCCTTCACAAAGGATTCATCCATAAGAGTTTAAGTCCTTGCACAGTTCCGCGCTATTGAGAAAGATGGCACTTGGAGGATGTGCATAAATAGTTGTGCTATCAATAGGATCACGGTGAAGTATTGCTTTCCCATTCCTATGCTTGACGATGTTAGATATGATGGTTGGTGCTACAATATTTTCTAAGATCGATTTGAAGAGTGGGTATCACCATAATAGGATCTGCCCCGGTGATGAGTGGAAAATCGCCTTTAAAATGAAAGATGGTCTTTAAGAGTGGTTCCTTTTGGACTAACCAACGCCCCAAGTACTTTTATGCGAGCAATAACACACTCTTCGACCTTTTATGGGTAAGCTCCTCGTCGCCTACTTTGACGACATTCTCATCTATAGTCAAACTAAGAAGCAACATTGAAATCATCTCAAGCAAGTTTGTTCTGCCCTATGAGCAACAAATTTATATGCTAAATTCAAAAAATGTTCTCTCTTTATCGATAGAGTTGTTTTCCTAGGATTCATTGTATCTTCTACGGGAGTATCTGCTGACCCTGCCAAAATTCAGACAATTGTTGATTGGCCTAAACTTAAAACTATAGATGACGTCGGAGCTTTCATGGCTTAGCTACCTTTTACCGTCGTTTCATCAAAGGGTTTAGCCCAATCATGGCTCCTATTACGGAGTGCACGAAGAAATGGGAGTTTCATTAGAAACAAGAAGCGACTAAAGCTTTTAAGTTAGTCAAGAAGCGAATGACAGTAGCTCCTATCATGTGCCTTCCCGACTTCGTCAAAGTTTTTGAGGTAGAGTGTGATGCCTCCGGGGTAGGAACAGGTGGAGTCCTTAGTAGAACGTCACCCGTCGCTTATTTCAGTAAGAAGTTAAATGATGTCAAACAACGATACTCGACTTATGATAAGGAATTGTATGCAGTTGTACAGCGCCATTATTTGCTACCCCAAGAGTTTGTTCTTTATTCGGACCACGAGGCCCACATCTCACTGCCCAGAAGAGGTTGAATTCTAAGCATGGTCGTTGGATTGAATATTTGCAAGCCTACTCAGGAACGAATCCAGGATCGGATTACAAGCTAGACTAATACGTAAAAAAAAAAAATTACACGTGAATTTTTTTTTTACATAAATTTTTTTTTTCTGCCTGAAAAAATTCAATGGGCTGGGGACTGGGCCGGACTACATCCGTCCCTGGGCCTATTCTTTTGTTTTGAAACATAAGAAGGGTGTTGAGAACCAGGGAGCTGCTGCATTATGTCATCGTATCTCCCTTTTGTCGGTTATGAGCGTCAAGGTCATAGGTTTTGAACGATTTAAGGAGGATTATGAGGCATGTCCCGATTTTAAGGATATCTTTCGTGATTTGCAAAGAAGACGATAGGATATTGCAGATGGCTTTCGCCTTGAGGAGGGTTAACTTTTTTGAGCCAATAAATTGTACATCCCACGAACTTCAGTGCGGGACTTCATAGTATGGAAAATTCATGCGGGGGGCTTAGCTGGTCACTTTGGGCGTGATAAGACCATAGAAAAGGTTAAACGTCAATTGTATTGGCCTAATTTGAAGAAAAATGTAACTAAAATAGTTAGTACATGTAACACCTATCAGTTGGCCAAGTAGAAGAGGCAAAACACTAGTTTGTACACACATCTTCCCGTTCTTGATTGCCCTTGGCAAGATGTGAGTATGGATTTTGTGCTAGTACTTCCACGTATCCTGAAGAAGCATGATTCTATTTTTGTAGTAGTCGATCGTTTATCGAAAATGACTTATTTTATCCCTTGCAGTAAAACCTCCGATGGTGCCACGTTATACTTTACTGAAATCGTCAAATTATATGGTCTTCCTAAAACCATTATGTCAATAGGGATGTTCGGTTCACTAGTCACTTTTGAAAAACGTCATGGTAAAATGTTGGTACAAAATTGAAAGTTTCTACTGCTTATCACCCGCAGGCTAACGGTCAAACAAAAGTGGTTAACTGTATTCTTGGTAATTTCTTAAGATGTCTAGTCCAAGAAAATCTTAGAAATTGAGATTTGATTCTTCCTGCAACTCAAATTGCATATAACAGTTTTATGAATCGATCGTTAGGCAAGAGTCCATTTGAAGTTGTTCATGATTTTAAGCCTAAGAAGCCTTTAAATCTCATTCCGATATTCTCACATGCTAGAGTGTTTATGTGAGCTGAAGCATTCGCACAACATCTTCATGACTTGCATATTGAGATCAATGAACAACTTGAAACTAGTAATGCATCATATAAACTTCGAGCTGATTTACATAAAAGACATGTTGAGTTAATATTAGGGATTATGTTATGATTCGAATTAGACCGGAGCGACGTCTACATGGATCCGCCTCCAAATTGCAAGCTCGTAACGCTGATCCTTTTAAAACTTTAAAGCAAGTTGGTCCAAAAGCATATGTTCTTGATCTTCTGCCACATCTTGATTACCACCCTACTTTCAATGTTGAGGACTTAGTTGCTTATAAAGGCCATTTCAATCCCTCCGATGATCCTCTTCTACCTCCATCTATAGACCTTGACCTTGAATCTTTTGCCACTTCTAACCCAATACCACATTTCCCAGCACACAAAGATAAAATTTGTGCTATTTTAGATTAACTAATTGTGTGACTAAAGATGGAGAGGTTCGATACTTCCTTGTTCGTTGGGTTGATCGACCTAAATCTGATTGTTCATGGATTACTAGAGAGACTACGCAGCTTGATCCAGACTTATTGGAGCTCTATCGGAGTCAGCAAGATCTTCCTTTACCCAGTTCTCCTTCCACACATTCAGGGGACGCCGGATTTAGACCACCGCTGACACGCTTTTATGGACGTCGGAAGAAGCTCGTTTAACCCCTTAGTTTATGAGTGGGCGATTGATTTCAGCCTTTTATAACTTATCCACTCGATGGTCAAGTTTGATTGCAGTCTTTTATGACTTTCCACTCAACATGGTCGAGTTTTGTCCCACCATGGGAGAGTTAATGCAGACATCGAGATTTATTTTATTTTTATTGGACTTAATTATTTATGTTTCTATTATTGGGCTTGTCGTCGATTTTATTAGTTATATTTTCTATTATTGAGCTTGTAATAGTGGGTTGGCTCAAACTGTTCACTAGTGGGTTAATGAATTTGATAAAATTTCGATTGGCGACGACCACGTTTTCCCCTTTTTCCTTGACTTTTCTTTTCTTCTCTATCGACTGCTTCATCTGTTTCTTCTCTTCTGTTTTATGTTTCTACAGTTCTACATCCCCTCCCAATTTTCATCACACTGATATGCAAGAAAGTAGGCCTCAGCGTCGGGTGGTATAAGTCATATTATTTCAATGCTCAGAATCACCTTTACAATTAGGGTCCGTTTGATTGCAAGAATAGAATTTAGGTGAAAAGAAAATGAATTTTAGGGAATTGAATTGCCTATAATTGTTTCCTGGGAATTGTCAATTAATTGTATTTGATTAGTATAATTTTTCACGTGGAAAATATTGAAATTTTGGATCTTTTGGTATTCATTTGGTTTTATTTTATATGAAAATTGTCCATTAAAGAAATATAATTTGTTACAATTGGAGATGTAATTTGTTTTCATTGAAAAAAAAAGAGTGGAAAACCATTAATGTTTCTACAGTTCTACATCCCCCCTCCCAATTTTCATCACACTAATATGCAAGAAAGTAGGCCTCAGCGTCGGGTGGTATAAGTCATAGTATTTCAATGCTCAGAATCACCTTTACAATTAGGGTCCGTTTGATTGCAAGAATAGAATTTAGGTGAAAAGAAAATGTATTCTAGGGAATTGAATTGCCTATAATTGTTTCCTGGGAATTGTCAATTAATTGTATTTGATTAGTATAATTTTTCACGTGGAAATTATTGAAATTTTGGATCTTTTGGTATTCATTTGGTTTTGTTTTATATGAAAATTGTCCTTTATATGAAAATTGTCCATTAAAGGAATATAATTTGTTACAATTGGAGATGTAATTTGTTTTCATTGAAAAAAAAAAAGAGTGGAAAACCATTTTCCCACCAAAGTGGTGGGAAAACAAATTCCATGAAAACCAAGAAAAGGAGGTTACATGGGGGGTTGGGGGAAAACAAATTCCAAGGAGAATTTTGTTATCAAACAAGGTAAAAGATGGAAAATGGAAAATTACCGTTTGATTGCAAATGTGGAAAATGGGTGGAAAGAAAATGTTTTACAGGGAATTGAATTGCCTAGAAATTGTTTTACTGGGAATTGTAATTAATTGTATTTGATTGGTATAATTTTTCATGGAAATGTTGAAAGTTTGGTGTCCGTTTGCTTCGTTTTTTATGGAAATTGTCCATTAAAGTGCTAAATTTTCTACCATTGGGTCTAGAATTTGTTTCAGTTGCCAAAAAAAAATTAAAAAAAATTACCATACCGAATACCATTTGTTTGGCTTTATTTTGCATGAAAATTGTCCATAAAAGTTATAAATTTTTTTACCGTTGTGTCTAAATTTTTTTCCAATTGCCCAAAAATAAAAAGGAAAATATTTACCGACCAACATGAATTTATTTTTCTCAAAAATTTGGAAAATTTGGAAAGTTGAAAAATATTTTCCTGAGAAAATTTTGCCATTCAAACACTACAAAAATTGAAAAATGGACTATGAAAAATGTGGTACGTAAATTAACAATTTGGGCATAAGGCCAGGTCGTTACAAAAAAATGTGCGCTTTTTTTAACAACCCAACATCTGTACCCAATCCGTTAACTTATGTATTGTCCTTGTCCAATTGGTACAATGATTCAACTTAAGTCTCTCTTTAAAGGTAGGTCATGTGTTCGAATTCTGAGAATGCAATAAAAGTCCGTAAGAGGGTAAAAGAGCCAAATACTCTATCAAAGTGGACAACACGTAAGTTAATGACTTGGACACAAAGATCACATCGCTATATAAAGAGTTAGAGAATGCACACATTTACTTTTTCATATTTCTTTATTACAATAAGAGGGACCACTCATATTTTATTTTCTTCTCCCAAGCTTTGGAAAGAAGTCAATGAGTTAGTTACAGAATCTCATTCTTATGCTGTTTTCACAATACGAAATAAAGGGTAAGCTGCTCCTTGGTTAAACTAGAGCTTTTATGGAAAGCTACTCTGAAGACTGGGCACTAATCCAGAGTGTTCAAGTTTGAATGGAAAAATTTTCTATGACTAGTAATTCATTTTGTTTAAAACCCAAATTAATATCTACTATTAGGCTGACTTATCCTCCAAAGTGTATTTTGATTTTTCCTTGTTTACAGCTTGACTCAGTCACTCTTATGGAGAAACAATCAAAAGGAGAAATAAAGATTACAACCAAAAATGACTAGAAAAATGAATTAGCTCAAAGAGAAGGTACAAGGGAGAAAAAGATGAAGAAATTAGCACTTAAGAACTGTAACTTCTAAAAGGTGATAGGTTCCTGCACCGGTGGCTGAGCACAGGGAGATAAAGACCAACACAAGATGATGTAAATGATGACTTTTATATTGCTGTAATTGTAAGAAACTGTAAATACAGAATTGTACTTAGACTTACACTAATGCTAGGAAATTGTATTCAGCAACAATAGAATGAAAGTAAAGATATTTGGCATTCAGGAAGCCAATTCTCTCCCCTAGATCCTTCTCAATTTCCTCCCCTTTTTCCCTGTTATTTCCCTTTCTATTTATAGGCAATCTATCTCACCCTATTCCCCACAATACCCCTGCTCCTAACTGAATCTGTTTCTATGCTTCTCAATTCTACTGGGTCTTTCTGTGAATTTGATAGGAGTCTATCAAAAGGGTTCGACAACATACTAATTTAGGTCAGCAACATGTATCTTATGTTAATATTATACTAATTCCTACTGAGAAAATGATAGGCTTCATCAGTCCAAAAATTTTCAGAATATAGAAAAATCAACATTTTAATACATATATTCATCACATTATTCCGAGAAAAAGATGAATTTCATCTTATATTTTATAAAAGCTTGTGCACTGCAATGCTAACCTTGGAGGCAAAGGTCCCTTGAGGCCATTTGAGAAGCCCAGCAACCATTTGGCCTGTCTGGTTACAGTCATCGTCAATTGCCTGCACAAAATCTGAACATCAGAAACAGTAATCTGAGGCAGAGATTGGTAGAAAGAAGGTAGTTCGATTCAAAATTCTTTAAGAGGTAAGGAAATATAATTGAAAGAATTCTATAATACACTAAACGTAAAACAGAGAATTTTCTATCGAGTAAACAGTAAAATATTTATAAACAAAAGCATCTATTATCAAAAGGCATGACAATATATTAGCAGTAACTGAAACTTCAAAAATCATTGTTATAGTGATTTAATTAGGTAATGGTACAATCAGTGAATACATCAGTTTTTCAAAAATCAACTGTTGCAAGAAAAGTTTCTATATATCATAATGGACAAATATCCACCTTACTTCTACAGATCTATGTCCAATGCATCATTAAAATGAGGGTAAAAGATCAATGTTAAACACGCCAAATATATTATCGGGCAGATGAATGGACCTGTCTCAAAAAACTCTTAAGATGGTTAATCTAGAACAGTTTCCATCTTACAGATAAATTTACAAGCAATTTCATTTCTACACTTTCAATTGAGCTGGCCAAAAGTTAATTGCAGTCTCAAAAAAATGAGTCCAAAAGTTAATAGTCTCTATCACACTTTTACAGCTATAATTTCCGCTTTGACATTTCTCAAATAATAAATAGCGCTATTTCTAAAAGTTTATCAAGATTTCCTACATTGCAAATGGTCAATTGCTTTTTTGCTGAGCGTATTCTAGCAGATAAACACTAGACATAATGGAAGATTCTATGAAACCTTTCGTTCCAAACATAAATGTTTTCCTAGTCACTCTCTCCAGGATAATTTGCACAATTCCAAATTCTCCCACTTTTCTAAACAGGAACTAGTATAAGATTCCTCCTCAGACACAGAAGTGCATTATCTAAAAGTCTTGTAAAAAGAGAAGAAAGTTCTCTCTTTAGTATTTTAATCTGGATACAAGGAGATGAATGTTTAAAAAAAAAAAAACGGTTGACCACTGATACTCCACAATAATTACTAATGAACTTCGAATAAGAACGATCAATCTAATGTATTCGTAAGTATACATAGGCATAATATTAGTAAGGCGTGACACTCAAATTGGGGATGCACCACTATAAAATTTATATGTTTTATTTTTCATTTCATTCATTATTGCCATCGAAAATGGAATTAGGTTTATTCCTTAACATCCTATTGCATGGAATAATTAAGAAATGTGTCTATATGTTTTCTTTTCCGAGTTTATCCAATTTTCTAGCTAATGCTTTTCCCAAAAATAAGCTTACCTAGAAAATGTAAACAAATAAAGAAATATTGACATTGTAAGTAGCAAGAACGAGGTCAAGAGCAAGGCACAAGCATAACATATTTTCCAAAATTGTATGAAAATTTTATGCTTCAAGATTTGCACCTTGCCTTAGCATCACCATATTCTTAAATTAACAACTTAAAGCTATTTCATTTCCTTAAATTCACCAGGTACCCAATAATCTCACTTCACGTAATCAAATGAAAAAACACGAAGAAAATAAGCATTTACCCAATCAAATTTCACATAAAACCCAATAAAACGCACAAAAAAATTTATCTTTTAAATGTACAAAACAGTATGATAGAGTAATTTCACCCATTAAAAAGCATAATTCTCCATAATACGAAATAAAATGTAAAATTTACCTGTTTGCCAAGAAGAAGAAGACCAGGCTTCTCAGCTTCAACAAGAGCTTTAAGAATCTTGGCAATGCAAAGCGGGTACAAACTTCCCGGATAATCCACGTGGATGGCCCGGTCCGCCCCCATTGCAAGCCCGGTCCGGAGAGTGTCAGCACACTGGGCCGGGCCCAAACTGACAGCCACAACCTCGGAGGCCCGACCCGACTCCTTTATCCGGAGTGCTTCTTCTAATGCTATCTCGCAAAACGGGTTCATAGACATCTTCACATTGGAGGTCTCCACTCCAGTCTGAGATTAAAATTACAAATAATTAAAGTAATATGTTTCATGGTTCGGATTTTGAGGATTTTTGGGAAGGTTACACGGATATACCTTGTCGGGCTTGACCCGGATTTTGACTGCATAATCGATGACCCGTTTGATCGCTACCATGATTTTCATGGTTGATCCCTTACTGCAACTAGTTGCGTAAGAGAGAGAAGAAATTTGGGAAAACTGGAAGGTGATAATGCTCGATTAAAAGTTTCTTTAACAAAGGTCTCTTCAATCAAAATTTTTTAAGGACTAAGTGTGAAATTTGTGAATTTTTATTTTTTCATTAAATTAATGAAATTTTTTCGTAAATTTATATAGAACTAGCGTGGATAGTACGTTGCATGATAACCGTTATAATTTTGTAAGAAATGTCACTATGATGATTATCTATTTGACAATTTTGAACTCCCTTTTGTAACCCATTTTGTACACCAAGAATTATCCATATTAGTTATAACATTCTCGGGGCAAACTTTTATATTCATTGAACTAAATCATAAACCACACATCATTTGAAATAAGAAATGCATCTTTGATTTTCTCTTCAGGCACAATGTTTTTCAAGACTATAGAAATTTTTCGCACACAATCTGTTCTAAAACTTTTGCAACATACATATAATATAACATGCTTAATTCAA
>CAIGRF010342336.1:5256-18062 GCA_903798235.1 Fraxinus ornus
ATGTGCTAATACGATTAAACTCATTTTTATCTAAGGCACAATAAAGTAGGTTTTTGGCTCTAGCATTCAAGGACAATTTTCTCTTATTATCTTCATCATATTCCTTTCTAAATTTAGGAATAGATTGATCGGGTTTTCAATCAATTTTAATAATCTTGGTGGGAACATAAGAATCAAATTTAATAACTTCCCAAATATTATAATCTATTAATTGAATGTAAATCATTATTCTAACTTTCCAATAATCTATAATCAAGTACGTAATAACTAGATAGATTAATTTAATTAATAAGCATGAATATGAAAGCAATTAGTAATGAGGGATAGAGAATGCAAACAATATAATTATGGAGGTTCAATCCAACGTAATGATCTACATCCTCCGTTACCAAACTCTACGGCATGAGTAAGGCCAATTCAATATGTTGATTGACTTGTGGTGCAATCCAACCTTTTACAAAGCTTACGGTGACTTACAAACAAGGAGCACAGATCATTTTACAACGTTGAGATTTACGGTACCCCAACACGACCCACAAGTTTAAAGAGATGTGATTTTACAAATTGAAACTTTTCTTTTAATAAATGATATGATCACAATTAAGTACAAAGAGATAAATAGGCTAGCACTTTAATAAATAGCAATGAATGAAGCTCAAACGTTACGTATGAAAAATTTTGATGTTAGAACAATTTTCAAAATTTGATTTGATCAAAAGTTTTCAAGGTTAAAATGATTTAATAATAAATGAGATGAGAAATCAATACAATTTTTGCTCAAAAATATCTTACTTGAATGCTCTTGAATGTGTAAAATTGAATGCAAAGTGATACGGTATTTATAGCAGTCAAAACGCAAAAAGTTCTGGCCAACTGGACGGCCCCCACCGGACATCAGGACAACTGAAAATAGCCGTTGTGCGTCAGAAATCAGAACGGTTAGAGTTTTGACCTTTGGGGCCACCAGACGTCCGCTAGCTTCACCAGACGTCCGCCAGAACATAAATTTCTAGTTTTCTCTTTTCTTGATTATTTTAGCAAATGTAGATTCTTTTGAGGGACACATTCATTTATCTTTTCAAAATAAATATCATTGGTAAAGAGTTTTAAGAGTCAAGTGAGGATTTTTGTCATATCGAAAATAATTTTTATGCGAGCGTTTTTGTGAAAATTTTATCTTCTGCATAAAAATTTAACTTACGAACTAGCTGTGATTCATTGCCAAGAATTGAAGTGTTTTACCTTTACAAGTGAGTTCAAACATATAATTCTAATATCTTCCATTGATTTGTTGCTCGATGTTGAACTTGGCCCCAAGTGCTTTATTTGCCTCTAATTGTTTTTTGCGCAAATGCTCAATTATTTCCAAACTTGATAGTGAATGCTCGATTTCCATGAAATTCGCAACATGTAACAATGAAGACTTGAATGTAAATGTTAGAGATAAAAAATAATTTGTTTGTTATAATCAAAACATAAGATGGACCATAGGTCAACAGAGCTAAACCCCTACATCAGTTAACTGTAATTGAGAAAGGCCGTCATTCGTAGTTGAATGACTAGACTATGTACTGGGGATGATGAACTGGACATACACCTAATTTTGGGCGCAATTTGCTGATATTCATCATTATTTACATACTCTACATATATTATTTTCTGAATTATGAAATGTCTACAGTTAATCTTGTTTCTTTGAAATTGAGTTATTGGTAACTCACGTAAGTTATATTTTAATGTTAATTTTCAGGTTGATTTACCCTTTCATTTCTTCTATTACTATAATCTATATAATGATATTTTAACTTGTCATTATGTGTTTGGGAAAAACTTTTACATATTCATATTTCTTTTTGTTAAAGAGACTTATTTGAACTAATATACTTGATGTCATTGTAGTGGTATTTTAGTATCAATGGTCATGAAGTGTGCTGAAAACATTGTGAAGATAAAAGGCTATTTACATTGTATCTGACGGAATTTATGCATTTATTCCAGGTATGAATCAGTTTATTAGCTTTAAATTAGAGATGTTTTCTAAATTGTAGCTTAGAATTGTGGCTTTAAATTGTGAATGTAAAAGACCATATGTAGCTTTAAATTGTGGAAGGCCTTGAAATTCTACGAGAACCCGACAATTAGAGATAACTCCAAGCAACCCATGTGGGATTCTTTCTTTTCACTCATTAGTTCTGTTTTGAAACAAAATATCGGATTGAGATATTAAAATTATATGGCAAATAATAATGAAGTATATATTCATGCAAAGAATAATAAAGACAAGAATATGATAGATGAATTAAAAGATTTTATTGATTCAAGAATAATGGAGAAGAGATAAAAATTACAATGGATCTTATAATTCTAGTAATCTATTTTCCCACACTTTAAATTGTAGAGAAGAGTCAAGTATATATAGGCAACTATGTAGGGAGATGTTCAAACCCTAATAGATGAGTTGTAGTTGAAGTAGAAGGCCAAAAGTGTGTTAAAACGCGAAACGGGCTTGGGCTGAGTAACACTGTCGCTCAAGCGAGAAGCTAACGACGGCTAGCGACGGTCCATCGTTCAAGCGACAGGCGAGACTTAGACTAAGTCTCGGGAGAAAATCTGCAGGTATTGCACGAGCGGCTAGCGAAAATGCCGCGACTTTTCTTTCTGGTTCATAAATTCAACATTTTGAAGTTTAATACCAATTTTCAACTTCCAAGGGGTTTCCAAAATAGAACTTCAACTTGACATAAGATTCCAATAGCATTCAAAAATTGAATTCTCCTTGACGTGAACTTCAATTAGAATTCTTCAATACTTCAAACAATTCAACAAAAGAATTCGGGTCACACCCAAATTCCAACAAGTTCATCTTCTCCATTAGTTATGTTTTGTTGTTTAGCTCAAATTCTCTAGCCTTGTCAATTTCTTGAGAAACTCTGGTATGAATTCTCTATTTTTTTACTCGATGTGGGATGCCGAAACTAGGTTTGTTGGTGGATGAGATTTCAGTAATTGAGTTCTTATGACAAGCAAACATGGAGTTAGACTTGTGGTTTTGAGCAAAGAAGGCTGTCTTGGTATGTATGATGGTTAATTGTTTTTTTAAAAATTCAGTGTGTTCAAACTATAGTTGCTAAATAGTTTATTTGCTGTTCTTGAAGTGTAAATTATGGAAATATGTTTGTGCCAAGGTAATCTCATTTTCTTTGACTAGCCTATATCGCCTAATCATAGTGTACCCTTTTTCCTCGTACTGCGAGCATGTAAGAGAGGATAAAGTAACTTTGTCATCTCCTTCGTGAATCGTGATAGCGAGCTGTAGGCTCATTTAGATTACAAATACTAAAATAATTAAATGGTTTGGTTTGCTTCAGTTAGTCGATTTGGACTTTTAGTCCAAATAGAGTTTTTAAAAAAATTTGTTTTGGTTTTGGGCTCACTTAGATTACAAAAACTAAAATAATTAAATATTTTTATATTATAAAAACTATTGATTAATGAATAAAATCAGGTTAATAGAGACATAACAATAAGAAATTTAAGAAATTTGTTTTTTTTTTATACGCAATGGTATCCTGATTGCCAAGTAGGAAAAAATGTTAAAAGTATAATATAATGAGCTCGTGAAATGAAATTCTCAAGGCTATTACTTACTGATTGGAGAGAATCGAGATATAATTTATAAAATTAGGGCTTATCTTTTGATTTATATTTTTCTTAAAAAAGTGTAAATATGTAAGTGGGTTGGATTTGTTCGATTAACATGTAGTTTGAGACTTCAAACCAAGGCTGAATTGACCCACAATTGTTTAAAAAAAAAAAAAAAAAAAAACACCAAACCAAACCAAACCAAACCAAACCAATTGCCTGTATCAAATCGACCCCAACCGGTTCGGTTTGATTGGTTTGGTCGATTTTACAATTTTTTTGCCCAGCACTAACAACAATATATGAATCTGTTTGTTCTTACTTTCAAATTTGTTTTAAGTTTGTTACAATAATATAGAATAATATAAATTTTATTTATTACATTAAGAACATAAATAAACAGAGAATGAAAACTGCAGAAAAATACTAAGCGCTGAAAATATTTAAAATCTGTAAATCGAGGTATGTGTGTACACATTTTCCTTAAAACAGATTTGTCCTCTCACCGTAGGTTCTTGTGCACGCATTATTCATTAAAATAAAAAATAACTTATTAAAATTTTGAGGTTTCACATCCACGGCTTGTGACACTTTTAGACCTTTGGTTTTACGAAATCACTATTCTTTACCTAGACCACCAAACTTCAAATGATTTCATCTGTAACACTGAACTTAAAACTGCAAGAACAATGAGTGTACCGAAATTTCGCAGAGAATACACAAACTCGTTAATGGTTTCTATGGTGAAGGCCCCAGCATAACCTTCAATTCTAGTCCCAAACGCATCTATTGTACTCCAGTTCCATCTCATCCTACAAATCCTAACCCGAATTTTCTCTGCCCATTAAACCCCTTAGAACTCGAAGATGTGCTCTACAATGTCACCTTCTTCGCTTTCATTGCCCTCAAATGTCCCCTTGTTATTGCACCATCGTTTCAAGTTCACTTTTTCTGCAAACCAATTTTTTGTCAGGCCCAGAAACTCTAGGACCTTTTCAGTTTCAGCTTCTATTGCTAAGAAAAATTCAAGTGTTGAATTGAGTTGGGTTTCTTGGGACAAAAATACCTCTGATGAGTTTAATGGTTGGGCCATTCTGGAAGCTGCTCCCAAGACAATAAAGGAGAATAGTAAAGGTTTGATCTTTGGGCTTTATGAGCCCTAATATTGACGACAGTTACTGCGTTGCTTGGTTTTATTGCCTATTCTTCACTCTTTAAAAAAGGTTGTGTTTTTCCCCTGAAAATGTTATACTTGTTGATTATGACCTAGGTTGCTGATTGGGGTTTTTAACTTGATGGAATGTTAACTGTAATTTAATTGCTGGTTTATTTTTCATTTTGCTTGGTCAGGTTTTAGGTTACAACTCAGAAGCCCATTTAATGCTGGACATGGGTCTTCTGTAATGTCTTCAATTGATGAAATAAACAGTGTTAGTGAAAAGGTTAGTTCCGACGTGTCATTGGGATACCAGGAAGTGCCTGAAAACAGTTTGGAGGAAGTGTATGAGGCTTTCAATGACAGCATGACAACAGGTGTATTAATCTACTAGTTTTGAAGTTGATTTACTCTGTTATTTTTGATCTTATAATGTGATAGGGGCATCTTGGATCACTCAGCGTAATTGCTATTGCTTAGCTTATAATGTAGGTTCTTGAAACTTGCAAAAGAACAGAATAATATGGTTCCAAAGTTGCATTCCTTGTGGATAATCTATTATTGCATTCTGCCTTTATGTGTTGTCTTAACTAGCTAGCTGTTATTGATTTTGTTACAACTGCATTACTGAAATCTGCTTATATGTTTCGCTTGGAAACAAAATGAACTTAGGAATTAGAACACGAGTTCTTCACGATCATTAGTATTGCTGTTTGAATCATGAAAGTAATTTTCTAAATGGTATTTTAATCTCAATTCAAACTTATTACGCTTTTGTTGAACAATCAGCAATTTGTGATGGCATATTGCTTCTTTTCTGGTCTATTTAGTGCTCGTTCCTTTTGTTCCCAAACATATTTGAATAACTTATTTTTAACATTTAAGTAAAAAAAGTTACTTATTTTTTGAAGCAACTCTTACCTAATTGTCAACATAAGTAACTTTCTTATTTCTAACTTTGAGAAATAAAATACTATTTATATACTATAAGTAAACATTTTAAGCCTAGCCAAATTTGCTCTTAATATGCAATGTAGTATCCTTCTTGTAGGCTGTATAGCAACTTTTCATTTTGATATTTGGTAATGTTTAGCTCAGAAACAATAACACAGTTATCTTGAATGTGAACGCATCGTTTGTTGCTTGTAATTCCATCAGTTTTTATTAGTGCTTCCATCTAGAGGACATTCCTATTGATGCATGTACTGTGTGATGGTCGCTGGAAATATTTCTGCCTTTGAATTACCTTCCTCATATTTAGTGATCCTAGCTAAGTTGTTCTTGATTGTCCTGGCAAGATACGAGCCATAGTATAATAAAAGAAAGAAGCCTGGGGCGTATTGTAGTTCCATTTGCTGTGGATTCCACTCAACAGGAAGCTCTATTAATGCTAAAGAAACTGAAGGTATGTTTAAGTAGCATATCTCATGTTCCCGTGATACATTTTCTACATCCTGTATTTGTTTACTGCAAACTCTGTAATGGCATATCCTCCCCTCTTCCTCCTTTTATGTCCTTAAAATTTCCTCTTTTTTTTTACGCCAATATCCTCTGCCATTTTGTTCAATTGCGAAACTTCCACTCTCTCATTCTTTGTTTTGACACTTAAAACTCCGGAGTCCCCTTACTTTTTTCCCCTCTTCTTCTGTCTCCCGGAGGTGTGGAAAATCCTCTCTCATCCTCCCCCCACCCCTACTCACCTTTGGCTCAAGTTAAGGATAATGCACACTGAGACACAGACACCCAACATACAGAAACCAAATACAAATGAATTTTCCAAAATACAGTTCAAATAAAACATCAAACTTTGTACATGCATGTGCAAGATCCCTTTTTGTAAAAAGTTATTACTGTAACTAAGTTGAAAAGACTAATGCTTATTCTAAGAATATTATTATAGGAGTGAATAAGAAAAGTTTGAACTTGGGGTGTTATACACATTCCGAATAATGTTATGTCAACACTCTTAACAACCCTCTATTTCCTATTCCTTGGAAGAAAAGGGATTCTGGTTGCTTTTGTAGATAGTCCTTAATAGTTTCATGCTTTTGCAATGAGATAGTTTGGCATTTGGATTGAACCTTCTCAGTTCTGAGCTATGATTGTGATCAAGATATACAGATTACTGAAGAAGATGCCAAAGCAGAACAACTATGTACAAGACGGGAATACGCAAGATGGTTTCTAAGGGCAAATTCACAACTGGAGAGGTTGTATTGTTTTCGCACATTTTTTAAATATTCTGGTGTATTAAAACATTTAATAAAAGTGCTATTAGCTTATTCTGATCACAAATTCGTTCTCTGATCTTCAGGAGTAGGAAACATCAGATAAATTCGTGTGCTGCGCTTTCTGGTTCTACAGTTACTGCATTTGATGATGTGAGCGCGCAAGACCCCGATTTTGAATCCATTCAGTGTAAGGCTTTTTATGATGTCACCCGATTATTTTGTGTTTTTTCCTGTTAGAAAAACCTGTTTCAATCGTGCCGTGAACTTGTAATATATAGCACTAGCTGAGGCTGGCATTATTAGAAGCAAACTATCAGAAAGAAGCTCAAGGACTAGTCTGAGTGATTTAGATGGTGAAGGATGCATCAATTTCTTTCCTGATAGGTACATCAAATGTGCTGAACTCTGTATCTATATTTCTATCCATCTCCCTTCACCCACCCACAATAGAAAGAATCCCCAAAGAAAAAAATCATCCACCTCAGGTTTATATTTCATTTGCTCTGAAAATCATACTTTTGGTGTTATAGGTTCATATCTCGGCAGGATCTGATTGGTTGGAAAGCAAAGGTAGAATATGGAATCAGACCAAGAATTACTGAAGAGGTAGGGACGAAACTGCAACTTATTACCTGTTGTTTTTTATTTCATCATATGAAATGTAAATCATTGGCTAGACATTTTGAAATTCTCTCTCTTAAAAATTGACTTCATTTGCAGTTCAGATGTCAATGAAGAACATTGGATTTCTTGATGTGAGAGAGATATCTTCAGATGTGCTGGTGGAGCTTTTCCTGGACATTCTGTCTGATGAAAAGAGCATACTCAGAAGAGTTTTTGGTCTCTCTCTCTGATCCCGCCCTGTTGTCCTGTTATTAATTAAAGATGTGTTGCTCAGAGTTGATGCATGCAATTAACTGTTTGTAGTTAGTTGTGGCTTGTTTGATAAGCCTGGGTACCATGAGCATACAAACTATCTTTCTATTAGCCAATGGTTTTAAGATAAGTTTATTTATTTTATTTTATTTTGGTTCAGACAATGTACACGACTTTCATGTGAACACCCATTACACCTGCTACTTTCTTTATAACATAACTAATGACTCGAACTACATGCTATTCACAGGACAGAGCAAGCGATTTCAACCGAGTAAACCATGCACAAAGGCACAGGCAGCAGTGGCACTGACCAGTGGAAGAACCATGGAAGTTATACTTGCTGATATATCAAGGCTGGAAGCTGAGAATTCTTCAAGAGAAACTGAAATTGAAGAAATAAAATCCGAGCTTCTAGAGAGAGGTGAGATAAAGCAGAAATGGGAAAGAAAGATGGATGAAGAAAAAAGCCATGGTTTGGAAGTGGAAAGGAATTATCTTTCAGCCATCAATGCTTTGGAGCAGGAGAATATTGTTCAAGAAAATGCTTTAGCTGAATTTTTGAAGCAGAAGGCAGCATTAGATTGTCAGAAACAGTTGCTTTCTACTCTAAATGAATAAGTTGCAGAGATGTCAGAAAAGCTTGCTTCTGAGCAGTTCAAGTATATCAATGAGCAGCATGCTGTAAGAGATGCGCTACGGAATTTACAGGTGAAATACGAAGGACTGCTTGATGAAAAATCAATTTTGGAAGCTGAGTTGGAAGCCATTCGTATGCTAAGGTAAAAAAAAAATAAAAAAATAAAAAAAAATAAAAAAGTAAAAAAAAGTCAAGGTTGTCTACAAGAAGCATGTTTGGCCGAGCTTAAAAACCGCTTTTTTAGTGCCTTTTTCTGCAGCGTGTCTTTAGTACCATGTTGAACCATTGTAATTTAAAAACTTAAGCTGCTCTAGGGAAGTGTTTATTTAAATTATATCTTCAACGGAACTTTAAACCACTAATTCATCTTAGGATTTTAAGATAAATTAATCAATAAGAACCATGCAAAACATTCCGAGAAACTTGCTCACTACTGGGCTTCCTCCTATTTTAGCATTTATAAGTTCACCATTCACATAGTGAATGTTTATTTGCTTAATGATGGTGTCAAGATTGGACAAGTCACTATGCTCTACTGATGGAAGCTATGTCTACAGATTTTGGATTGAGGACGAAGCTAGAAAAAGCCAAATCCGTGCTAAGGTCCTTGAGGAGGCTGGGCGACGGTGGAAGTGGGTCAATCACTCGTGAGGTCTTCTAGCTAATAAAGATCTCAATGGCTGAACTGCCTGAAGAAACATGCTCTAGAGCTACGTCAGAAACAGCAGATGCTACAGAAGACAAAATCTTGAGGTCGAGTATTATAGATCCAGGGATGAACAGGCCAGAAGAAGCTTGCTCTATAATTGTCTGGAACAGGGGTCAAAACTTGATCTATTAGGATGCTGATAGTGTGCATTTTTTGCTTGTGAAGCGAAATTTGAAGAAATTGTGTAAAGATTCTCAAAGATCTGCATTTTTGTCTGCTAATAAGTTCTTTATTAACTGCAGTGCAGAGGGCACTTAACATTTTTCAAGCAAGCTCTGTGATGTTTTACTGCACACCCTCTGGCAGTTCTGGACGAGAGGGCAAATATGTAATTTAGTTGTTATGAAGGCAAACGGGTGGTTCCAGAAGCCAATTATGATATGTTTGATACAATTTTGTTTCCTAACATAGCTTTAGAACTTGAAGTTATTTTTGTTTACAATGTCTTCTAAGTAGCAAATTAATTATAAGATTGTCTCAAAAGATTTTTATTGTTTCATTACTAGACATCTCAAAATGGCACGCCAGTGAGTTTTCTCAGCACACCAGCCTGGCTCACTAGCTTGTCCCTGAATTATATTATACGGGCCTCGAGTAATCATTGTTACTTATCTACATGACTCAGATTGGCATGTCGACGAGGGTGGATTAGCCAGTTTGTATCGACTTTAAAACATATCGTAGTTGAGCAACATTGCCATCACCAGATCCAACATGCCGGTCCAGTCCCAAGCCAGGGAAGGCCTATTAGCTCCGAGTTAGCCGGTTTGACACCTCTATTCTTTGCCTTAAACATTTATATCTTTAATACCTATAGTGCTCGCAAACTTCACGTTGGAATTTTGTTTATAAATTATAGGATTTGATCAATTTTGACCAAATATTTTAGTGGGACTGTTAATTGAACAAAAGTTCAAATGTCGAATGTGTTCTACTACGCGAGGATGATCGTCCTATATTCGTTTTCTTAATATCAATTTGGAGCGAATGAGAAATTAAGGTCAAGAATGAGCCAATGTGGAATGTATTCGAAAGTAGAATTGGATAAATGGTGGGAAAATGTAAGTGTCCATCCCATGTTGGAAAATGAAGAGACTTTAGAGAATTTCATATATTCCAAGTTTGAGGCTTGGGTTGGAAAGACTTTTAGACAATTTGATATGGATCACATCCATTACAAAACACGGTATGGTTTCATGTTCTCATAATTTAGAATGCTATTATTTTGGAAAGTAATTATTATATTTTGAGAGACGAGTGTCAAAATTATAAACGCCTATTCAGTTCAATATCGTCTTAAGGAAAAAAGATCAAACATTTGCCTCGACCTTCTTCACATTTCTATATTTCTTTTTCCTATAATTTTGTAAATTAGCAAGTCTATACAATTATCAAAACGTTAATAGTTACTAAAATATACAATAATCATACTACTTGTACAATTAGTTTGACAATGTATGAGTTGGTAGAGATCCTAATCATTGATTTGAAAAATTGAACGACAAGAATCTTTACACCTCACACACTGTTAAATTAGTTGTATAAATTCATTTTACAATTAGCTTAATTCAATAAACATATGGTTTGCACTAATTTTTCCAATGGTTATCTCGCCTATGCTAGTTCTTCTTAAGCGTGTTTGCTTATGGTTTATAGAAGAGTGGTTATATTGTCACCACGATTTTTAGTTATGATATCATAATTTTAAGCTCCTATTTAGTGGAGATTAAAATCAAAATTTTAATAGATTTTGATATAAGTTGATGAAATGTTTGGTTAAAAAGTTGTGGGGCTTATAAAATATGTAGTTGAAACTAATTATTAATTTTGATTTAAATTAAAATTAAAATTTTAATCGGCTATTTACTAATATGACCCTTTCAATGATATAATCATATAAAATAATCATACTTCTAATATTTTTTAATCATAAATATTTTATTTCTTCCACAACCAATAATTTGATTTTTTTTTTCCACCACTAATCTTAGGTTTTCCACCTTGGTGCATATTTCCCGCCAAATACAATTACAGCGTTTTATGTCCAATTCTTTGAGTTTTGACATTTTTCTCAAGCCCCTATTCAGTACTTCCCAATTCAAATTGGGATGATGCCAGGAGTACAGGATTTTGACCACCAGACAATAGGGGGGGTGGGTGGTGGAGTTTTGGCCATTTTTTTAATCACATGGGGTCCACCCATGTGAGTTAAATTTAAAATTCTGTGCCATTTCCTGTAAAAAAAATTCTGTACTTGAGTGTTAATCCTTCAAATTGAGACCAACCCTGCTCCCAAAAGGCTGTCAAATTTTACCCTTCCTCCTCCAGGTATATTAGCTATTCCCTACTTTTCTGGGTATATATACCTTTCAATTTGTCTGTTGGTTAAATTTTCTGGGTCATTTGTTATTTTTCCTCTCTTGGACTGTTTTTTTTTTTTATGAGTTTTAGTTTTAGTTTTAGTCTTCTTCTTATTTCCCTATTATTTACATGTTATGGTATAAACACAAAAATGCTGCAGTGTTGAACTTGGCATGCTTTGAAAAGCTAAAAAACTGGATGCAAATCATTATCAATTTTTTTTGGGTGGGGCTGATTATAATTAGCGGAGCCAGCCAACAAGAAGTGGTCCACACTCCAGAGTCCAGACTATAGCACAGTTGGGACCTGTAGCTTATTTTATCATATTATAATCAAGTTTCTTTAGTAAAATTCGTAATTTTTTCCAATTCTATCTTTTTCTTGAATAGTAAATTTGGTAGTGGTGTCAAGACTGTAAAATCTGCCTGGTGTTTAGTGCTATAAAGACAGAACCACTAATTCTGAGGATAATACTTTGGCTTTCTTGGGGGGACCTGAACTGCTGGACCCATGTTGAGAATAAGGCATTCTCTGTTTCTCCTCGTATGTAATTTTAATTTTTTTTTGTTTTGTTCAATTTAATCGACAAGTACTAAATTCCTCGACAGAATTACTCAAAGTTGACGGGTAGAGTCCATATTGTATTCAGTTTGCACCTCGTTTGTCTGTTCACTTTGCAAAAGATTTGCTTGTGCGCATTTCTAGTTATTTGACTGATTTCTAGTTTTCAGTATATTTCATCGATTGGAATTTATGTGCCCACCAATCTGGTCGGTCAAATTATTTGTGTATGTCCTAAGGGTGGGTGTAGTAGAGTTCATAAGGTTAGATGTAGGTAGCCTAATCATACTAGTCACTTATCCTCTTGACCGCAGGTCAACCCAAATAATGAGTAGTCCATAAATGTGATGGATTTTAGGGGTGTCCTTTCTGCGTATCAGAGGCGTGAGAAAACATCGACTCTCTTCTCAAATATAGACTATGAAGTGAAAAGTGGGTGGACATAGTCAGATAGCTCTTGCATTGAGGTGAACCACTAAAAAATATGCGTTTGCTTTGTGTAATTTTGATTTAGTTTATATAGTGGGTTCGGTTAAGAGGGATTAAGCTTAATCCTCGACAGGCAAGAGATTGGGAAAATTATCTTGAATAACTTTTTCTTAAAACATATAGATAGTTCTGATTGCAAAA
>CAIGRF010342369.1:10271-21914 GCA_903798235.1 Fraxinus ornus
TAGGAATTAATTAATTAGGGTTAGTATCGCTCGAAAGAGGATATTAATTTAAAAGTGGAAAATCGGGTCTGACTATTGTATTTTGATAATTTGCATCTGCACGTGATCGAATCAACATTAATGAAGTATAGGTTAAGCGAAAACATAAATTCCAACATCTTTTGAAAATCCAAATCTTTTTACTTTTATTCTGTCATTTTATCATTTTTTAGTCAAAACTGTAGATTTTAAGTTTTTAAATCTGTTTTTAAATCTGTGTCTGTATTTCGTTAAAATTAAGACTAATAAACATCAAATTGAATTCCACACTCTCTGAGGGATCGACTCGGACTCTAAAGGTCCACTTTTACTACTTGTTCTCGACCCGTGCGCTTGCGGCATACGAGATTTTACCGAACATTAATCACTGAACTTTCACGTAACAAATATGACTAAAGTATAAATCAGATGTTCGAAGCTCAAAAATGATTAAAAACACAGGAATCTTGAAATGTATTGCACATCAAATTTGCTACAAAATAATCCAATGGAATGAGAAGATACAGAAAGGAAACCTAAGGGCTAACCCCTTATTCTCACTAGGCCAGTTTCTAGACAGCCGATGCCAAGGTATAGACCATGTAACTTCTGTTCAGTTGCCGGGAAACTCTTCATATGCACGACTGATGAGCTTTACTCTTCGAGATTTAAACCAACTCGTATTGCCCTGGATGTTTGATGGCAAGAGCAATTTCACCATCTAGTTAAACCAGAATCCACAAAACAGCGCTACTGCAGCTAGAAGAAGAGACGAGAAAGAAATGTAAGTGTCGAAGGAAGTTATACAGGAAGACGTTATACATTTTGGATACACAATATTTGCACCATCAACAGCAAATTCGTCATCGACCTCTAACTATTATTGTACAATTAGTCTCCAACAGTGGAAACAGCTCAAATCTTCTATTAAATCATCACTTTCATCACACATCCAACCAAATTTATGAAGCTAGGTTTTATTTTCCAACTTTGGCTAGCGGACGAAAGTCGAAGTCAAGCAAGTTTCTGTGAGGGCGAATCAAAAATTTGGATGGTTTGTGTCATTAGGTACTAACTGTACAAACATGATGAAAGAGAATACTTGCTCCTTTTAAAAGGTCGGAAACTAACTTGCTACTTGGCCAGTAGATTGCAAACCAATGGTGCAAATTTCCCTTTTGAATAGCGAGTGTCCCGTACAAATGAAATATAATGCAACCGAATAAGATCAGCATTTAGCATTCATAGTTCATGACAACAACTAGAGTGGATATGTCAAGAGTCTCGTAGACAAATCATGGTTTCCTTATAAAAGTGTTTTTTTACTCTTAAGAGCCACAAGCTATAGACTCGTAGACAAAGCACAAGAAGAATGCTTTTTGATAGGGAAAATACTTAAAGAGCATGTTTAGCAAAGCTTTTACAAGATTATAAGTTGGTCAAACATCATTTTTATACCCCCATTCTCTAGGACCACAGCTTTTATCTATTTTTTATCCACGAATTTCATAGGATCTACAGCTTAAATCTACAAAAGCTTTACCAAAAATACACGTGCCTGTTAATGAAGAGTGCATATTTTTCGAATCAATGCTCCATCATATAGTACACAATGTTTCATCGCTCCAAACCAGTACGGAGCTTTATCCATATTGACCTTCAGAAAAATAACATCTACTAGATATTTTGTTTCAATGTGTACAATGGAGACTATTTCAGGGTTGTGACTGGTTTCGACTTAAATTATGCACAGAGAATTTACATGTTGAGACATGCAGCATTGTAGTTTTTGGAAGAGAATTAGAACCTCTTGGTCCAATATAAGAGAAGATGACTAAAATAAAAGGATAACATGTCACGAGTGTTTGCAGTAAGATCTTCTATCTTGGTTTGCGGTGAAAGGTGGGGGTTGAATGCAACGATCAAATTAATTTTCCAGAATTATAAAAAATAACAATCATATAATATTTAATAACCTTGGTAGTGCAATTATTCAAAGGAAATAAAGAGACGTACAATTTACCACAGGATATTATTTTATTGCCGAGGTTCCACCAACATATATAGTGGTTTCCCACCCAACCTGCATCGTCCCTGTGGAGATAAAACAAGTGAATTAATGGCTATATTTGTTAATTCAAGCCAAAAGAAAGTACAATAACTACACTTGCAATAAGGAATATCTGGTGGATTTCCGGCAAAAAGAGAGAACAGAACATAAAAGTTCGTAGAATAGACACCAAAAATGAGGATCATAACAAGCCAGCCAGCTTAGAAAAATTCAGATTCTGCATTCAACCAAATTGCCTTATTTTAGAAAGGAAGTAGTTTTCTTAGACAAGTTCAACATTTCGAAGCATTAGGAATCATTAACAGAGCCTTGTAAGGGTAATCCTCCATCCAAATTTTTGTATTAATAAGAGGAGAAACTTACAGGTTTTTATAAAAAAATGCGAAATTACAGGTGAAACTTTAGTTTTCTGGTCAGATCCATGCAGTGAATTTAATTTTGATTACCATGCCTTAAACTAGTGGAAAACTGAGACGTTTGAAGTCAGATCTGTGGTTTTGGTTTGGTGTGCGCCATATGGCACATTAACTGCCTTGTTCCAAAAGCATTTGCTGTTGACACTAAGAATCACTAGAGATAGAGGTTATAGAACTGAAGAAAACTAGAACATGGATATAAAACCTAGGGCTATGATAGGTAGAAAAGGATTTCCAAACATTACATTTTTTAGCTGGGAAGTAGCAATATACTAGTGGAATTTGTAAGCTTGATTAGTTTTGATGCTTTTTCTTTCCTCCATTTTTTTCTGGTGTGCAGTGTTTAGATAGAAAATTGTTATACTCGTATTTGACCACCAACTTCTCTTGCTGCATAGCAATAATCAATACAGGCAAGCAGGTATAATGCTTTTAGAAAAAAGTTATTTATTTTGAACTTAGTTATATACTTATAAGTTTGTCAAGTCAAGCTTAGCCAAACACACTCTTGGTAACATATTAGGGATACCAATATTCTAAACTTATTTCCCCAGTGGCTTAATTCAATATGAAGACCACAAATGGTGAGAAACACAGGAAAGTAAGGATGGTTTTGAAACTATTCTAAGACTACAACTTCTAAGCAACTTATGACACTGGGAATAGTTCACCAAGAATTGGAGGATGCTGCATTTCTGATAATAAACTCGAAAGTGGAAAATTAAATTACGAATAAGTACTTCAGATCAATGACTTGTAAATTATTCCATAAAATGAGGGGGCAATCAGAGAAGTAGAATTTGAATTACCTTGACCTCTGGCAATCCGATAACACATGCACATTCAACTACCTCAGCACCAACTCGTTCTGAAGAACAAAAGCACAAAATAAATGTCATCTTTTTGGGTTCTAAGCACAAAGTATATTTGGCTAAGCTTAAGATTTATTTATATGTGACCTTGTTGCTAAATATGTCTGAGGTTTTCTATAAGTAACTTCCATTTTTTAAGATTTTCAGTACAAAATCTTACTTTTTCCAAAACATGCTGCTACTGTATCTATTTCACATGCAAAATTTAACAGGATAATGAAACAATTTCCGGATCTTACCTAAAAGCCTTGTGGCTGCAGACAGTGTTCCTCCTGTAGCCACTAAATCATCAATTACTAATGCACGTTCTCCACGCTGAACGGCCCCAACATGCATCTCTAAACGATCTTTACCATATTCAAGCTCATAAGCTTCAGAAATAACTTCACCTGGACAATATTGAATTCATTATTTTAAAATTTGGGCTGCCAAAAAATGTTTCCGGTTATGTAAGTATGCTCTTAATGATCAATAAAAACAAAAATAGATATGAAAGTTTAACTTTCTTTTATGCTTTCCAAATCTGCTCTCGTAAAGTTTTTTCATTCAGAATTATTACACTCCACTTTTCCACCTTTGGTTTAATTCACAAGTATCAGAATCTAAACAGAACGAATCATTGCTTTCTAATTCCATAAAATCTAAAATCCACAATGCAATACATAAAAATAAAATGACAGAAATAGATGCTTCAACAAATTCATGCCAACTATTGGTCAATATCCTAGTTCAGGCACCAGTTTTTACTGCCACGTTCTTCATAAATGTTAGACTTTAACCAAATAACTCCTCCTAATTGCACCAATAACTCATTTATAATTCAAACGGCCCCAAGAAATAGGGTTCCTGGAAATAGGTATTAGTTCAGGAAGTAGCCATTTGATCTCGCACTAAAACATTTGTTTTTTCCAAAGGGTTAACCGGAATAAGAAGAGCTATGAATCAATGGTTAATTACCTGGTAGCTTTCCTGGTTTGCGTAGAGGGATAAATTTTGCACCAATTGCTAAAGCAATTGTAGGAGCAAACATAAATCCTCTAGCTTCAACTCCTAGAAGATAATATGGAAGTTATCACTTTGATCAAGCATGAAATAATTGTCAAATACACGTAATTTTGATTAATCAAAAGTGCCAACCAATTACAATTCAAGAACCCCACACATGAGCAAAGTGTAAAAATTCAAATTCTCTTTTTGCCTCAACGTTTTGAACTCCTTTTTTCTCTTTTAGTTTTAAGGTCATTTAAAAATATGATCAAGAAAACTTCAGAAAGTCAAAAAAAGAGTTTTGCTACAAAAACCGGGTAAAAACAGGGGGACATGTGTCATTCATTGATTAGACAATCTAAAAAAATTAAAAAAACTACCCAAACAGGTGCTGACACATGCACCTGTTTTTCCCCGTCGACCCTATTTGAATAACTTTTCCCCAAAAAATTTGCATAATCTTGGAACATGTGAAATTACATGACTAAAAGCTATCTGGCTTGAAACGTTAAGAGACAAGACAAACTTATTTATTCAAATTAGGTGTTTTCGTACTTGCACAATATTTTATATCTAAGTTGCAGCAAGACTTGAACTCGAAACTTTCGTAGTTGATACTTGATACCACTTTAAATCACATCATTTAATATAAGACACATAAGAGGTTAACGGGTTAGAACTATACCAGCAACAACAGAGATATCCATATCCCTGTAACGATCAACAAAGATATCAATAGTGTCCTTGAAGGCTTAGGGAGTCGACACCAACGTTGTTATGTCCTGGAACATTATTCCTGGCAACCAAAAAAATATAGAGAAAAGCCAAACTACATTATTACACAAAATTTTCTTCAAATAATTACATCAAAAAATGCCCAGAAAGTTTGTGTTCATTACCCAAAAAAGGGAAAATCATACACATACATCTACCATCTATTTAATAATAGAATAGCATACCTGGTTTTGGGNTACCAGAAACAACAGAGATATCCTTATCCCTGTAACGATCAACAAAGATATCAATAGTTTCCTTGATGGCTTTGGGATTCGACACCAACGTCGTTATATCCTGAAACATTATTCCTGGCAACCAAAAATATACTAACTACATTATTACACAAAATTTTCTTCAAATAATTACATCAAAAAATGTCCAACAAAAAAAGGAAAAGCATACACGTAAATCTATGTAATACCTGGCTTTGGGAAGTGGGGGACGACCGTAATTGAATCGGAAATGCCCTTCAATCTTGGGTCTCCCTTTAAACCGTTCTCTGCTGCAAACATTTTCTTCTCTTCGGAGCCGAAGTGCAGAATGGGAATTTCTTAGAAATTGGACAAATCTACTCTGAAGAAGATCCAAATGCTGGTTTGTGCTATTATTTATACAGCCAGCTTTTTACTCCTTAATTCTTTACAGAAAGGGGTGGTTTCCCGTGCTTTTACGGGACTTCAATGCAGTGTATTGGTTTGGCTGAATACTGAGATGACGAGTCTCTATGCCAGTATTTAACCATTTATTATAGGTTTTGGATAAAGAAACTAGACGAATATAAGATATGTTTGGGAAACATTTTAGTACTACTTTTACTCTTTAGTCAAAGTCAAAATTGAATTTCAATACATTCAAAATTAATTCTCATTATATCTTTCTCGAACACAAATTAAGGGCATGTTTGGTGAAGCTAAAAAGTCAATTAAAATTGAAAATATGATCGTTATTGGATCTCATTCATCTAATAAAAGTCAACAATAACTGTTAATTTTTCAATTTTAATCCGATTTTAATCTCTACCAAACACACTCTAAAGGTCTGTTTGAATCGGATTAAAATCTGATTTTAATGTAAGTCAAAGTCAAATAATTAATATTAATCACATCTTCCATAGGTCTCACGTCTTTTCAATAACACATTTCAAAAACTTCTATCACGATCTATTAAAAATTTGATTTTAATCTACACCAAACACCCTATAAATTTATCATCAATGGAAAGATAAATTTAGGTAGTTGTGACACGTGAAAAGTCGATGCAATCTTAGAAAAGAGAATTTCTAAGTTTTGCTTATCGTTGCATTATATCTTCGGGGTTTTTTTTTCTTTTTTATCTTTTTTGTTACGTTATTGTCCTTAACCAAATTAGCATATTTTATCCTCGTGATGATTTTTGTTTAAATATTATTTTAGAGTACTTTGACACAATGGGATAATCATCGAGGATAAAACGTGTAAATTAATGAAATAATGGAGATAAGAATTCGACGTAAAAAAGATGGGAACATGAGTGCTACAATAAAAAAAATGTGAGTACGTGACTCATATCGATGTAGCTAATAAATTAAATATAGTCGAGAAATTTCAATTTCCTTTTATTTCTTAATTTTTTTTATAGTATTCAATTTATTTGATACATTAATTCTCATTATATCTTTCTCGGACACAAACTAAGGGCATGTTTGGTGGAGCTAAAAAGTCAATTAAAATTGAAAATATGATCGTTATTGGATCTCATTCATCTAATAAAAAAAGTCAACAATAACTGCTAGTTTTTCAATTTTAATCCGATTTTAATCTCTATTAAACACACTCTAAAGGTCTGTTTGAGTCGGATTAAAATCTGATTTTAGTGTAAGTCAAAGTCAAATAATTAATATCAACCACATCTTTCATGGGTCTCACGTCTTTTCAACAATACATTTCAAAAACTTTTATCACAATCCATTAAAAATCTAATTTTAATCTACACCAAACAACCTATAAGTTTATCATCGATGGAAAGATAAATTAAGGTAGTTGTGACACGTGAAAAGTCGATGCAATCTTAGAAAAGAGAATTTCTAAGTTTTGCTTGTTGTTGCATTATATCTTCGAGGTTTTTTTTTTTTTTTAATCTTTTCTTGTTACGTTAATGTCCTTAACCCGATTAGAGTACTTTGCCACAATGGGATATTCACCGAGGATAAAACGTGTAAATTAATAAAATAATGGAGATAAGAATACGACGTAAAAAAGATGGGAACATGAGTGCTACAATAAAAAAAAAAATGTTGATAGTTTTCAGTAGTCATTACTGTTAAAACGTGACCCATAAAAAAAAATGGTATCGATGTAGCTAACAAATTAAATAATATAGTCGAGAAATTTCAATTTCCTTTTATTTCTTAATTTTTTTATATAGTATTCAATTTATTTGATACGATTAGCTTGAATCAAATGATTATAGGTACATAGAAGTCTAGAAACGAATTGACATTCTTTCAAATTTTAAAGATGTTTGTTGCTTGTTCAAATCATTTATCCCAACCGTGGAAAGATCCTTAACTTCAAATTCAATTAAAAGATTTGCCTTGCCTATTTTGGTCATTGACAAAAAAAAGATATTTGATAAAAATGTGTAACAATAATTACAGTTAAGAATCTTGGCCTTAATGACAATGAACAATAATTACGTTTAATTTAATACACGCAGCATCCAATTGATTCACCCAACTTTCATAATTCATCCAAAAGATGAATAAATTTCCAACGTGATTTTTCTAAGTACATAGTACTATTTTTTACAGGGTAATCATCTGTTTGATGCACATTAAAATGGAAAGAAAAAAAATACATTTTTTTGGGCAATGTGATGGTGAATAATGAATATGTGGTTGAAAGAGAAGAAACGTTATTGATGTGATGGAAGATATTATTTTATTGAATAATGCGTTGTTCAAAATGAGAATGAAAATTATAATGTGGCTCAAACAGGGGCATATATATACATTTGTCTTCATTGCGCAAATCATCATTATTTTTTACTTTTGACATTTAGTGCGTGTTTAACGCATTATTTTATGGTTTGTTACGTGATTATTTTTTATCGTACATTTACATTAAAATATTCTACACGTAGATCAAAAACTTTTTCATATTTTTCAGCTACATTCTCCTAAAAAAAAAAACTATTCAAGACTCATTTTTTTCCCAATTAATGAGAATCATGCTCTTAAATTCTCAAATTGATCACTATTTGCACAAATCACCATTTCCATCTCATTCCATCCATTTTATCCATCAAGTGGTAGCGTGCAGTCCACTTCTATGATTTGCTCAAGGATAATTTGGTTAAGACGCTAATTTGTCATATTTTTCTAAAAATTCGACCTTTAACGTTGTGAAGCAAAGTTCGGGATTTGCAACTCAACATAAATCTCGAGTTATGGATGACATTTTGAATTTGTCATGACAAGTTAGCAAGTTAAATCTTTAGTTTGCTATGAAAATCTTGAATTCGCAAAGCAAATCTTGAGTTCAATCTATTATTTAACTTTAAATGCGCATAAATTTTGGTCCACAATTCAAAATTACAATCTATATTTTGTGTTAAACTCTAAATTTCATAACTTGTGTATAAACGTTGGGAAAAGGATGTGACATAGCAAAAGGACAGAATGAGACTCTAAGGATGATTTGTGCAAAGAATAGTCGATCTAAGGAGTCTAAATGTTGAAATAAAATAATAAGACAATTTGTGCAATGAAGGTAGATGACGGAAACAATTTGTGCCAGCTACCTTTTGCACATGAATATTTTTTATTTTATTTTATGAAGGATACTTACAAAAAAAAATTGAAACAAACAAAACATCATGATGCAATTCGATCGGTTGGCCAAGATTTGAAGGGCCCTTCGTATTAACGTGATCAGCGTTGCACCAAACTCAAAGGGGTCCATGACGGACGACCAGCGAGGGTATTAATGTAATTCACCACAATCAATCTCCTGATTGGCAGATAATCGAGTGGCAGTAGATACGGGATATTGGGGTGGTACCCATTTTTTACCTAGTCCGATGACGTGGAGACAACTCATTGGACTATACACCTTTCAAAGATATCAATTTGGGGCCCAATGAACATGAATGGTCATGATCTATGTCAGATATTTGCTGAAAATTATAACCCTATATTTACCTTGTGCTACGTAACAATACATCATTAGATAATTTAAAAAAAAACATATTTATCGGAAAGAATGTACATTAAGTATTATTGAAATTATATAGAGTTTGTCATTTGTACATTGATTTTTTACACTTTGATTGACATTTGCATTGTTGTCAACAAATAATTAGATGAAAGAATTGTTTAAAATTTAAATTGTTGACAAAGTGTAAACCAAAGTGTACATTAAAGAGTAAGGTGTGCTCGACGGATATTATTGAAGAAATAATATATTTTAAATAGTGATATGGAGGAAATATGTGGTTAAAAAGTAAAACAAAGTTATTGATGTGATGAAAAGTATTTGATTGGAAATAAATTTTGAAAGAATCTATTTTGAAAGAATGCGTGTCAAACAAGGGCGTAGCAAGGTTCTAGTGATCAAAATCTAATGAGACAATGACATCACTCACATTCTCTAATAATTTAAAATGTATCACAAATTTATAAAAGAATGCGACAACTATCCCACTACCACATAGAGAAGAGAGTAGCTACTTCTCGCAATCTGATTCACATGAATGAAAATGTATAACGAATCATATCGTCCGAGATACACTAAACATGTTGAGCCCTAAAACTGGCACAGGTGGTGTTTACGAATAGCATTACTTCTTTCTTTTTTTTCTAAAAATAACATGTACCCGTTTAAATTTGATCACCAATTTATACACCATAATGAATGCTTGCTGATTGATTTTATCTTTTTATAATATCAAGGACCAACTCATTACATGAGCATTATACGCAATAAGAGTAATGATATTCATTGCACCGAGTTAAGCATAAGTTTAAGTGACAACTACATGCATTGAATGATAAATTCATTTATCATTGTGACCACTTAAACTGATATTCTAGCTCCACTGTAAATGAACAGCATTATTTATGCTATAAATGCCGCGTGTCTTGCAAATGTGTTTTGCGTGCGGAATGGAGGAGCAATTACTGGTGCATGGTGGCCTAGAGGCTACATCATGCCTGTAAAGCATTAAGCATGGGTGGACCAAATACCCTGTCCCATTTAATGCCATTGCCATTTGACTATTATGCACCAGGGTGGCAAATGGACAACGAGTGGGTGGAGCTCATTTTGAGACGAGCTATGGTCAAGTCGAGCTCACTTTTTTTTTTTTTTTACAAGTCGAACACGACATGGTCATTTAGTCCAAACTCAGCACATGAACAACTCGGACCATTTTAAAACAAGACATGGATCAAGTCGAACTAATTTTTTTTTTTCACAAGCCGAGCCAGCTAATCGCCTAATCCACATCTAATTGATCTGCCATGAATCTTCATAACATTACTCATCTGGCTTAATATTGAATCCAACTATAATTTAATAATAGGATTAAAGTTTCATCGTTCACATGTGAGAAAGGAGATTTTCAATACTTTTACACGTGAAGAACAAATTATTGGTTTCCGTCCAATTATTAATGACATAATTTGAGTGGAGTCGAAGGATCAGCTTACTACGTTATCTTTGGAAAAAAAATGTTATCACCTCTAACTTTATTTATTCACTTCAATTATTTCAGAGAGCTGTATTTAAATGCGATAAGATATACTCATATGTGAGGTAGTAAATGAATCGGATATGAGCCGGATCTGCCCATATTTGATCCGATTTGAACAATTATTCGATCCGATTCGATAATCCAACGGATATTTGATTGTTAAATACATATTCGAATTGCTGTATTATCGGATATCCGATCCAAAATCAAAGAATTAGAAAAGTAAAATCAATATTGAAATTAATTCTTTTTTTTATTATTTTTTATTTCCAATTTTTCCAATTCTTAAAAGGATTTAATAATTATAAAATTTTCAACTTTTTTAACTTTTAGCCAATTGGAGGCACAAAAAATTGTTTAACCATTTATTGACATCTCCAAACATTTTGTTATAAACTTTCAATGTGAGATAAGAATTCACGTGGTTTGGTTGTAATACATCGTACCTTTGATTTGACTATAGTGTATTTTACATTTGGTTAGACCGTAGTATATAGTTTTATTATATAAATAGTTATTTAATTTATTAAATTAATTATTTTCCCGTCTTTTACTAATTAATAAAAATTTAAAACTCTTCAAATATTTCAATTAACACTATTATAATATATCTTGTTTATCGAATATATTTATTTTGCTAAGCTCTTAAAACTGTACTAGGTACTATAATTTGTATGTATTATTAAATAATTTTTAAATTGATATAAGATTTAAAATAATATTAAAATTAGAAAATACTTATTAACGTTTTTTACACCTAGATATTGTC
>CAIGRF010342369.1:30122-51310 GCA_903798235.1 Fraxinus ornus
ACTTAAATTAAAACTGCATCTCAATAGTCACTGAAATATGCACCATGTTACTCCTCCATTGTTCAAGTTAGCGCCGTTTGTTGAACTTAACAAATTTTTCCACTTAAGTGATGAAATGGTAACATGATACATAATTCAAAAATCATTGAGACACATTTTAAAATCAGTTATTAAATAGTGACACTTGGTATAGTTCAGCGACCATTCAAATAATTAACCCGTCACAAATTACTTGACAAATTAGGAGTCACGAATAACTTGACAAATCAGGTGTTTGGTAATTTTAAAAATAGATAGTTAAAAAATGATAGATAAATATTCTGCTGCAATTACAATGAACTTTAATTGATGCAACGTAAAGAAGGGATGCTCTTACTGGACAAAAATATATGAAACAACATCATTGCCTCAAATAATAATAATAACAAATAATCTAAGATATAAGATTTGTTAAAAGTCAAAATTGTGTATTAACAATTGCACTAGGAACTTCTGTTAAGTCCAAATGGAATTTCTGAACGTTCATACAGAAGCCAATCCTTTGCACAGATAAGAGCCTCAAGTACCGTTGGTTTTAACGAACTTCGGTAGTTATCCATCTTTCTCGCTCTTGTATCGAACACAGAATCTGGGGGTACTGTGGATACTGGAATAGATAAAACATCACATGCCATTTTCGACAAAGTTGGGTATTTTGATCCATTTACTCTCCACCAACCTAGAACATCGAAATCTTGTACACGAGGTAAAAGAGATTCTTCTAGATACTGATCCAGTTCCGATTTCATCTGTTGGCCATTCATTATATCCGAAATATAGATGTCAAAATCCGAAAACCCAATATCACCATTAGGAAGAAGACCCTCGTCTTGAGTTATCTCTGTTTTTACAACAACCTCATTTCCTTCTTCTATAAAAGTCGGTGGAGGAAGGCATTGCACAACATACTCGAGATATAGTTCGTGCACATCTTCATCAATGATCTTGATCCAATTGTCTGCATCCTCACCGTAGATTCTGGGGAAGCTGAATTCCACGAGCTTCATTTTCAACCTGGGGTCCATAACTACAGCAACTGCCAAGACTAGGTTACAGTCCTCCCAATATCTGGTGAATTTCTCGTGCAATGGTTTGGTAAGGCTGCTGACAAAGAGATCTGGGCTCGAAGCAGCATGCATCAGTTCTAGCTGAATTTTCCACACTTCGTGGAAGAATGTATTGGTAGTCGGATATAAAGGGCCCGTTAAAATGTTGGCTGCCTCGTAGAAAAGCTTCAAGTATATGCAAAGAGTTTCCACTTGTCTCCACTCATCCATTGATGGAGTTCTCTCATAATCTGGATCTGAAGTATCCAGACATGAAAATACTTCCTTTAGTTCAGAAGCAGCCATCAACATGTGATATGTAGTATTCCATTTGGTAAGGTCATCGACGATTAAGTTCTTTGTACTGGGCACTTGAAGCTGTTGTTTCAGTTTCATGAATCTTTCTTCACGAGCTTCTGAAGTCTTCACGTACTTAACACTGTCACGGACCTTCTCGACAGTTTCCTGAATAAACCCTAATGCATCTTGTGCAATCCTCGTCAAAGTACAAGCATAACAACTGTTAATTAATAGCTGTCCATTGAGAATGCGGGAGTTCTTGATTGACAGGAGGCCTCTAAGATTTCTCTTTGCATTTTCATTTGTATGGGATTGGTCAAGAGTGAGGGTAAATAGCTTGCTTTCAGAACTCCAATCATTCAGAGAAACAGCAACAGCTTGAGCAAAGGCAGTTTCGGAATCAGGAGATGGCAACATTACGACATTGAAGATCCGCCTATACAGTTTCGAATCGCAGCCAATGAAGTGTCCAGTCAGGAGTACGTAGGACACCCTTTGGTCTGATGTCCACAAATCCAGAGTAAGGCTAACTCGTCCTGGGATTCCAGTAACAAGGTTCAGAAGGTTTTGTTTTTCTCTGAAATAAATGCCCATAATGTGTTCTTCGACAGTATTGGTACTCATTGTATTAAAATGGGGATGAAGACACCTTACAAAATCAATAAAGCCAGAATGTTCAACCATTTGAAGAGGATATTCATGCTGAATGATCATTTTTGCAATTTCACTGCTGCACAGTTCCTGATCAAAAGAGATACTAGCTGGTCCAGGGGTAGCCCGGAGGCGCTTTTTTTGTTGTACTGTACCATTTCCAGAAACATCAGATTTTGTATCTGGTTTGTATATACCGAGTTGATTTTTCTCTTGATTACACTGGCTCACAGGGCAGATCCCCAAGGAAATATGGCGTTTCAGGTGACTGGTGCCTGCTAATTTTGAACCTGATATATAAGCAAATAATTTCTTGCATTGATTACAGCAGGCCCTGATACAGTCAGCATTAACAGTTACAATTGTGAAATGGTCCCAGACTATGGACTTCTTTCTCCTGCGTTTATTAGGCTGCACGCCTGAATTGGAGTTCTCGACGTGATTAGTAGGTACATCCATCGATGAATTCTGTAAACAAAAAGGACAGAACGGCCATGATCAGATATATTAGATTGTCAAATAACCTTCAACTCTATGATATATCAAAAGTTGCTTTCAATAATAGTAATAACATCCTTATTACATTTGGGCGTAAAGGGAGGTGAGGGATAAAGTATAAAATTGTACATTCTTCCTCTTTTGAGCACTTATTTATAAAGCTAAAGTTAGCCTCCATCCACAAAAATCAATAATCAATATAAACAGAATAACAAAGCCAGAAAGGTGCAAGATGTCACAAATATGTTTATGCCTGTACAATGTAGTCACATGCTAAGTGTCAACAGCCTGCCTAAATTCAAAAAAGGCATCACATAATAGTCTGAACTAACTATACAAGCTAACTTTAGAAGTCAGAATTTCATCATTACCATAAAAGCTAAAGTACACGACCTAAATAAAACGGCAGAATAAAATTTGTTTCCATCGGTGACATGAAGTTCACTGATAACAATAGACATCACTATGGAGATTTTTTTGCAAGTCAATGTGAAAGTAGCAATCCTATGAATATTCGTAGTGACATTCATGTCAGATCTCTTTTTTTTTTTTTCTTGTATTGTAAACGAATATTCACTGTATATTTAGCTACATAGAATTGAACCCAAAAACTTATAAAATTACTGTTCAATTTTGAATTGCTTTTTCAGAAATTTTGATTCAAAGATGATAGTTTCTGTATTGCGAGAGTAGCGTAGACATTTTCAAGGTTTGCACAATCATGCATCTTCCAAATAATGGTAAACCTAACAACAAAGGGTAATTGAATTATGCCAATTAACACAGCATAACATCATCAGTCCCAAGCACAAGAAGTTAAGCATGAAGTTTTTTTTGACAAGAACACAGGATAAAGCTCACCTTTAACATTTTAAACAGGTCTGTTAACGAAGGGTACTCAATGAGCTTGTAAACTCCCAAGCAAATACATAAATTAGTGATGTACGAAGTTAGGATTGTCATTAGTACCACCTCTTTTGTCAAAATTGACACCTACTGAGACCTATATTCTCAATTGGGTAACCTCGCAGACTCAACATTCACCTGAAAAGAACCTTTCTCAGTTTGTCATGTCCACAACAAGGGCAATCTCAAAAAGAGTGTCTCTATGATACAACTTATCTCACCATTGAAAATTTGAAACCGACTTGAAGGTCATCAATGTGCTTAAAGTCGAGTCTTATCAAAAAGTAAGTGAGAGGATAGCTACAAGCACTCCTCTTTTTAGAAGTGATGTTTATTTTCAATTACTCAATTAACCTTCAATCGCATGAGACCCTATCCAAGTCGTTGATAAAGGGACATCTCCAATAGGAAGCAGTCATATGTGCTTATAAACCCAACCCTAGACCTAATGTGGACTCTGACAGAACTTCACAAATTTCTTCCAACGAATACCACCCGACAATATCATCAAAACAACAAAACACGGTTACTTAAATAAATTAGAAACCCCTAAATTTGCCTTCACACATAAAAACTATAGTCCAGAAACAACATATTAATCAATAAAAATTACGAATTTAAAACAAGTTTCAAGCATGAGAACAAACAACTTGCGGTTAAACACATATGAATAGAAAAAAAATAAAAATAACGTAAAAAAATGTTACATCGATGAATTGAAAACTTACTTCAATGGCGAACTGAAAATTTTTAAGACGCAAAACCAGGGTTTAGGGTTTAACGGTAATCAATTTACAGTTATTTTGAAGAAAAGTGAATGGAGGGAGAGAAGAGAAGAAGATGGGCTTTTGAGAAAAAAAGGGAACTCTTAAACCCTAATGGACTTTAGGGCTGGTTCATGAGGTTTTGTGCTTTTAACGGCGGCCTATTTATTGATGGACCCTAACCCATTCTCTGCCCTTTGATAAAATCTGAACCGTCGAAAAGAGTTTCCTTATTGCTTTTTAATTTTTTTTTTCCATATTATTTAATTCCAAATCCCTTTTTCTCTTCCCGTTAGAATGAAAGTTTAACGTGGTCCGAATTTTAAGGGTACTCAAACTCTTAACTATAAAAAACTTGAGAAGTGCTGCATTACCAGGGAGGGTGCCCTCCCTAACCGAGCACACACATGGGGGGAGGGGGGAATTTTTTTTCCATTTTTTATTCACGTCGGTCCCATACCCCATGTGAGTGTAGGTCAACCAAGTGGACAATCAATTCGGGCAAAGTAGCTTAATTCAAAAAACTTTAATAAGATAATGTTGTATTAGTGATTATGCCCATATTTGGTAAGAATTAAAATTCATATTTTATTCAAGTTAAAATTAACGATTAATTTTAACCATATATTTTATGGAATCTATAATTTTTCAATCAAATATCTAATCAACTTTTATTAAAATTTACTAAAATCCACCAACAGAGGCTACAAGTCCATAGATCTCGGATGTCGTCTATTTTCAAACTAATTGCAAAGGAACGGGCTTAAGATGAGTAGAAGTTGAAGAGCAATATGTTATTATTCGTGAATGGCTAGTCGTCGGTTTAACTCAGTATTCTAAAAAGTTAACTTAAATTGCGCTTAGAATTGAAACTCTGGCAAAATGTCTCGTTTCACGCTTACGTACTTTTTTTTTTTCAATTCCTAATCGGTAGAATTTTTTCCTTACACTTTTGTTTTTCCGAAGTGTTCATTATAAATTTTTTATTTATTTTTTTAAAAAAATCTTTTACTTGACTTTAGTTCATTAATTAATTTATTTAAAAAAAAAACCTTTTATTTGATTTTAATTTCAAGTTTTTAAAAGACTTCATATATACAAAAGTAAAAATTGACTTAAACAATAAAGAGTTAAATAAGATTTAAGCTACGATGTTATTAACATTATGTAATTATGATTTTGAGACTCGTTATTTTGTTGAAAATTTCGAAAGTATGTATAAAATTTTTATATGAATTATCTAGTTTAAGTTTTGCATTTAAAAAACTTGAAAATTGTATAATTAAGGGTTAATTACCCCAATAGTCACTGAACTTTACCGAAAGTTTTCACTAGGTTACTGAACTTTAAAAATTACGTGTTTAGTCACTGAACTTTCGAAACTGCAACCACATCCATCACTGAACTTTAAAAATCACTTCATTCGATACTAAACTTTGCAAAAAATTTCTCAGATAGTCACTGAACTTTGGAAAAGTTTCCCACATGGTCACTGAATCAATGACCATTTGGAAAACTTTTTACAAAGTTCAGTGACCCCGTATAATTTTTTTGCAAAGTTGAGTGACTAATGGGGTGATTTTTAAAGTTCAGTGATGGATGTAGTTGCAGTTTCGAAAGTTCAGTGACTAACCACGTAGTTTTTAAAGTTCAGTGACGTGGTGGAAACTTTTGATAAAGTTCAGTGACTATTGAGGTAATTAACCCTATACTTAACTAATTATAGAAATTGTTAAATAAATATATTATTTTACAATTTTAGATATTTGGTATGTATTATTTTAATTATTAAATGATTTTTAAAATGATTAAAAATTTAAAATATTAAAAACAAGAAAACGCTTTTTACGCCTAGACCTCGCCTAAACTCATAACGTTTGAAATTTTGTATCCACACTTAAACCACGTTTTACATTTTTTAAAACATTGTTTATTCTCATGGTAAAGATGATTACTTGGGTGGTGGGGATAGTTGATTATCGTGTGAATATGCAATGACATTGTACAGTGATCGATCAGTTGAGGTTTGTGTTGCTGGTTAGGTCTCTTGTGCATCTCGAGGCCGGAGTACCATCAATCTACGAGGGATGCCCTGAGAATCCTCGGACCCTAAGGTAGGTTTGGTAGAGGGTTTTAACTTTTTGCACAATAGCATGTTGTGTAATGTTACAAATTAGAAATATTTAGCGATTAAAAAAAAGACTAAGAAAAATAAACTAAATTTATTAACTGGTCTTTTGTGGAACTTAATGAAACTTCCTTCATATATGCAGTCATAAAATATTTGATTTCATTCTGTAGTTTTCATAAAAAAAAATATCTTAATTTCCTACCTACCGTGTCTCTCTCATATTGACTTCTCTTCCAAGTATATTGTGGCACTTTAACAAATTGTTGTTGTCTATTGTTGGTAGGAAAAATGTATAATATTTCATTTCCATTGGACCAACCTCGGTCCAAGTCACGCGGCCAATTGTCAGGATCACCTCAACTGCCACAACACTATAAAATTGGAATTGATTATGGGCCTGTTTGGTTTGAATTTTTCAATTCTACAGTAAATTAATTCTCATTTTTCAACCACACATTCTTCAATAAAATAATATTTTATATCACATCAATATTTTTTTCTTCTTTTTCAACCATACATTTCCCATCATATCACTATTCAAAATCAATTCTTCCTCCAAAAAATCTAAACCAAACAAGCTCTATAATCCAATTGGAGCATTTTTCCTGGCAACTAGGAAATTACAAATAAGATCCAGCACCCAAGAGTAACCAATTGAAACATTTGGGGGTTAAATTATATAATTTAAAAATATGTGGGTTGAACTTGAACTAGCCTTGATAGACGAGTCCCAACTAGCCCTAGCCCTAGCCCTAGCCCAGCTACGCTTGTGTTTGATACCTATTTTGGGGGGAAAAAATAATGAATTCTGGAATAGCGATTGATGGAAGAATGTGTGGTTGAAAAATATTGAAAATTTTTAGATTTGTGTATAATATTATTTTTATTTGGAGAATGTGTAGTTGGGATGAAGAAAGAAAAAAAGAGAGAATGAGAATGAGTGTCAAACGAGGCATAGTTAATCTAGATGTGTACTAGTCACAATTTTGAAAAGGGTGATATTATATAAAATTAGTGCTTAACATTAACTTGGTCTATTTTTATTGAGTAATGCTTTTATCAATAATCTTCGTTATCGATCAAGATGGCAGTTGACTCATCGTCGCTTCGATCAGTAATAATCATCATTGATTATATGTTACTATTTACTTTAATCATAGAATGCATTTCGATTAATTGATCAATTGAAGGTTGATCGTGCCAACATCATAACAATTGTTAGACATCATCATTCTTTATTAGAAAAAAAAAAGTCGACGTTTATAGTCCACGTAAATCTCTATCTAAATAAATATTGAAAGACTCATGAAGAAATGAAGAACTTAAGGGCCTGTTTGTTCTTGATTCTCCAATTCTACAGTAAATCAATTCTCATTTTCAACCACACATTCTTTAATAAAATAATATTTTTCATCACATCAATAATTTCTTCTTCTTTTTCAACCACACATTTCCCATCATATCACTATTCAAAATCAATTCTTCCTCCAAAAAATCCCTACCAAACAAGCTCTAAGTGGTCCGACCTAATTCAAGAAGGGTCCAACCTCAAACTCTAGTCGGTCAATTTATTTTATTAACTCGTAATTGTCTTTAATTCCATCTACTTGCCATATAAAATAGGTGAACATAAAGGATAACTATATACAAATTACACTCTTAATCCTTGTTTACTTTTATCCATTTAGCGCATGATACGTGGATGTTAGTCATAGAAAAAATTTCTGAAATTTTATTTTAAGATAAGACCGAAATCGAGGATTTTATCCGAATGAAGGGCTTTGCACGCCATCCAACACACGCGGACGTCGGGAACCGGGAAACCCTAGCATGAACATCTTTACAGAAATATATATATATATATATACAGGGTTGTTATTAGATGTTAGCAAGTCCACTGCAGACAATGCACCTTCACCTTTCTGATTTTTAATTTGTCATCCAATTCACCCTTTGTGATTTAAATGGTAGCATACAAAATCTTAATTAAGCATTTTAAAAAGTCCACTCGTGTGAAATGACAATACATTCAATTTTAATTGATTGTAATTGCCATTAATTTGTTGGTAGAAAAATGAAAATTTCAAGGATCAATGATTTCAACAAAAAGTGAAATTTAATGATTTAATGAATTTGAACTTTCACAATACTTACGATAAATCGTTTGATAGGCCCCATTTGGTCCACGTGTTTATTGAAAGTATCGTATATCTCTCTCGTCCACATGTTTGATAAGGCCTCCATTTGGTCCGAATTAAAATAAGATTTTATTTCAAGTTAAAATCAAACAATTAATATTAACCATATCTTTCACGAGTCCCTCAACTTTTCAACCACATATTTCAAAAACTTTTATCACAATCTATTAAAAATATGATTTTAATCCCCACCAAACAATCAGGGACGAAATTAGGGGGGCCCATGAAATTTTTTTAGTAGAAAAAAAAATTTAGTAGAAAAAAAAAATTTATGTCAAAAAAAAATCTTGTTTAATTTTTTGTTTTAACGTATTAGCTCGAACTATAATTCGGTCCTGAATCCGGCAAACACCCTCTAGATGTTTACTTAAGAAGGTTAATGATACCAAATTCTCTCTCTTTCTATTTGATAAGACAAGGCATCTGAACTTTTTTCACCAAAAGAAAAGGAAAGTTGTCAAGAGTCAATAAATTAAAAAGAAAAGAGAAAGATGGAGAATCAATCAAGAACATGAACTACCATTTCATTTCAACTGGGTCCCTCACTCACAACCTTACTTATCATTATGGCATCATAGGAAAAAAAGAAACAAATAGTGGAGCATGGAATTAATTCCTCCTCAGTAAAAATGTAACAATAAATTTTCAAAATTATGCTATATTCTTTTTATTATTCTGACTCTCTTTAATTTTTTCCCTTATCAGATCTCCTCATAATTAAGCCTCTATTTTCAATTAAAAGAAGAATTAGTACAGTTGCTACACTTGTTGATCATCAATCTTTTACCTCTGTCTCTCATAGTGGGCCCCAATGTTTTGAAAAAAAAAGGGTAAAAAAATTCATTTTTATGTTAAAACAACGAGAAACAAACATGGGCTAAAATCTAAATTTTAATATAACTCAAAATCGACAATTAATTTCAACCATATATTTCATAGGATCCATAACTTTTCAACTACACATTTCGCCAACTTTTATCGAGATTTACTAAAAATCTGATTTTAATTTTTACAATACATGGGCTTAGCCCCTGTTTGGGCCACATTCTTTTTTTTTTTCATTTTCATTCTTCTATTCATTTTCAACCACCCATTCTCCAATAAAATAATATTTTCCATCACATCAATAACTTTTCCTTTTTTTTCAATCACATATTTCCCATCACATCAACCAAAAAAATGCATTCTTTTAAAAATAATGTGCATCAAACGAAACATTAGTATGTTAAGACGTGNTTTTTTTCAATCACATATTTCCCATCACATCAACCAAAAAAATGCATTCTTTTAAAAATAATGTGCATCAAACGAAACATTAGTATGTTAAGACGTGTCTAGAATCGTTACACGATCTTGAAAGAGAAGGGGTGGAATGCATAAAGTATATAGTAAGCCCCATTTTCAATAATACGTTTTTCTCAGAACTCATTTTCAATCACATATTCTCTTAATAAAATAACTTTACACGTAAATTTAAAACATGCTTCTACTTTTCAACCATATGTATTATAAAAAAAATCAATATTCCAAAATCTATTTTTATCAAATAATGGTGCTCAAACAAGAGTTAAAACAATCGAGAGGCCATTTGCCTTTCAGAACTCAAGTATATGTGGTATATGAATGTTGTCAATTCGTATCTTAAATTATTGGGTTAAGCTCTGTAACAAATGTAGTCTTAGTTACCATCATTAAGTTTGGAATTCTTAACAGACAGTCGGTGATAAGTCAAAGAGAGAGTGAAAATAATTTCGAATCGTCTCCTTAACTACACATATTGCACTAATATATTTTTCACCTAAATTTAAGTTAAAATAACGAACAAAATACAAAACTTCCTCCATTACTTAAAACCAACCATTGATGACTTTTTATGATTGAGCCCATCAAAGACGGTAAAAAATTGCAGGTCCACTTAACCTTTCGTAGGTCCTATCGCACTGTAGTATTCCACCTAATGCTGGGATTCTTACCTACGAGTATTATAAAATGTTCGCTCAACTCACACTTCCCATACCCTCCATATAGCCGCGACTCAGCTTCTCACCAGATTTTTGACTCACTTCCATTTTCTTTTATTTTTTATATTTTTATTTAGTATTTTTCCGGCGAGAATGGGGTCGGCGCTACTGTCAGATCTGGGGACGGAGATCGTGATCCCGGTGTGTGCAGTTATTGGTATAGTGTTCTCGCTCGTGCAGTGGTTCATCGTCTCGCGCGTGAAGGTATCGCCGGAACATGCTGCGTCGTCTCCGAGTAGCAACAACGGCAAGAATGGATACAACGATTTCTTGATCGAGGAAGAGGAAGGCATCAATGACCACAACGTCGTCGCTAAGTGCGCCGACATTCAGAACGCCATCTCCGAGGGTTAGAATTTATGCTGCCTTGTCCAGATCTCTCTTCAATCTATTCAGATCTGATTTTAAATCTATTTACTATATAAAAATTAGTGTGTGTTTTTTACAGCTTTGAAGTAAAAATATATTCTTTTAATCTTAAATTTGGTAGAGGAAACTCTACGAATGCTCACTTAGGTGACTTAAGCTGTGATTAATAAGTGATTTTTTTATAATTTATTTTTTTCTTCTGTTTGAGCTGTTATAATTTACGCCTTCCCAATATGAGTGTCTTCATTTAATTGTTTTGAGTAGATATTTTTTAATAATAATAAATTAAGAAGTATCTTTATAATTATATGAATTTGTACTTTTATTTCTAAATATTTATTCTATTATTTATTGCAGATATTATTTTATTTGTGAACTCCTCTTTGAGCCATTTTTTGAAGTAATAACTGCTCCAGAGATTTTCTCACTCGCCAATAGGTGGCAAAATGTCCCGTCCCTATCTCGAATTCTTTTGGGGAATTTCCCGCCCAGTCGGGGAATCGAGCCTCTTTCCGTCCTTACTCTTATTTTTTATTTATATTTATTTATAGAATGGTAAAATCCTATTCCGCTCTCTCGAAGAATCCCGACTTATTTTTTATTTACGTATGTTATTTTTACATATTTAAATTTATACCGTATCTAAACAAAATAAATTAGTAAACTGAGCAAGAAATCAGATATTTTAATCCTGATCTTTCACCGTGATTTTGTCGGCGTGGTGGAGGTGGTTTAGGGACCGAGAAGACATAATAGGTAGGGGTGGGGTGGGGTTTTTCTCATTTTTTTATTACATGGTCCCGCGTGGGACCCATTCATTGTGAGTTTAGGTAAAAAAATTGGCAAATATTTTCGTGTAAGGTAGGCTTTTTTGGTCATATTTTTTGACATAAAATTCAACATAATATCACGTATCATTGAACTGTTTTAAATACAATAACTTTCTCATCAAATCATCTTCTGCCACCTCAAATATGTCAAAAGTTAGAAAGTTTTCTTGCAAAGAACCAAAACCAGACCGAGAAGACATAATAGGTAGGGGTGGGGTGGGATTTTTCTCATTTTTTTAATTATATGGGTCCCGCGTGGGACCCATTCAAGGTAAAAAAAAATTGGCAAATATTTTCGTGTACGTTAGGCTTTTTTGGTCATATTTTTTGACATAAAATTCAACATAATGTCACGTATCATCATATCATTAAATTGTTTTAAATACAATAACTTTCTCATCAAATCATCTTCCGCCACCTCAAATATGTCAAAAGTTAGAAAGTTTTCTTGCAAAGAACCAAAACCTTTTTTTTTTTGTTGTACCATATTTGTCATATTATAATTGTTTTAATTGAAGAGAAGGATTTAGGAATAATTAAACTGTGCTGCACGTGAAGGATGACACGTGGAGTTCCTTTTTGTAGGATATGTGATTTAGCCTTATTATTTTATTGCTGTCAGTTGGCTCCATCAATTTTGAAATGTATTTTTTTTTTAACTTTTCAATCAGATATTTTTTCAATAAAATAATATTATACGTAAATTCAAAAAATTTCCTCTTTCTTAACCATACGTTTTCAAGAAAATCACTATTACAAAACTTATTTTTTCCCAAAACCTAATTATAATGGAGCTCAAACAGGGGCTATATTTCATGTAAATATTTTTTTATTTTTTTGAAATTGAAGTTATTATAGTTCTGAGAGCATGTTTGGCTAAAAAAAATTTACTAATAGGTAATAAGTAATTTTTTAAAAATCAGTCATCATTTTTTTCAAAAAAGGGTGCAAGTAACTAAGAGTTACTTTTAAAAGCTTATGTTATGTTTATATATTATATAAACGCCTAAATAACATTTTATTCAGATATTTCAAAGAAACCAGGATAACTATCTACCGATCAGTTCATTTCTGTCTATCTATTATTTAGCCCTTGTGTGGTGGTAGTCTTTGTTTGGTGGGAATTAAAATCATATTTTTAGTAGATTTTGATAAAATTTGGTGAAATGTGATTGAAAAGTTGTGGGTTCCACGAAATATGTGGTTAAAATTAATTGTTGACTTTGAATCAAATTAAAATCTAGATTTTAATCCTTACCAAACAAGGGCTTAAACTGCTTATAAACACTTTCTAAACCTGCTCTTTTTCACTTGAAATATTTTTAAAAAATTATATAACCAATCATGTTTTGATGAAAAGCCATTTATACATTCACTTGTCTTTAAGCTTTTAGCCATGCTCATGAGTTTTTCGACAAATTTGGCTCTGAAGATTTTGATGATAGTTACTTTGCTCTATTTCGCCACTGAGTAGAATGATTGCAAATTTAAACAAATATATTTTTAAACAATACACCTTTTTGGAATTTCAAGGGTAGTAACGGTATATATTTGCTCATCTTTTCTAACTAACTTTTCCCTCATTAAGATCTTATTTGTTTGAGTATAAGAAATTATATTGCTAAACAAATAAATGGTAAGTGTAATGGAAAGAGGTCTTCTTTGAAAGATCTAAAAACCATATTCGATTCCCTGCCTTCGCAATTATGGAAACACGCTCACATTTTCTATCTGGACTATGATTTCGCATAAAATTTGGCTCTTTCACTTTATTTTGGCCGGTTGGCATGCAAATTGGCACAACTCCACGCCTGGACTGGCTTGCTATTGACCCAATGGTTTCAATACTCGTTTTAACAACATTGTGTGTGATAAAAAAAAGGTTAATTTACTAATGTAGCTATTTTTTAAATTTGGTGGAAAAGGAATTTTTTATTTTTAGTTGTCATAAGTGCAAATGTTCATTATACTCGCATTGTTTTTATTGGTTTTAGTTTCTATTTGCCAACTACTAGGTCAGGTGGTTATATGGATACATGTTTTTTTACTGATCTATAATTTCTGGTTTTAACAGGTGCAACATCTTTCTTATTTACGGAGTATCAATATGTTGGTATTTTCATGGTTGCTTTTGCAATTCTCATCTTTTTGTTCCTGGGCTCTGTGAAGGGTTTCAGCACAAGAAGCCAGCCTTGCACCTATGACAAGGAAAAATTGTGCAAGCCAGCTCTTGCAACTGCTATCTTCAGCACCGTATCTTTTTTGCTTGGAGCTATCACTTCAGTCCTTTCTGGTTTTCTCGGGATGAAAATTGCCACATATGCAAATGCAAGAACTACATTGGAAGCTAGAAAGGGTGTCGGGAAAGCTTTCATTATCGCATTCAGATCTGGTGCAGTCATGGGTTTTCTCCTTGCTGCAAATGGCCTTTTGGTGCTATACATTACCATCAATCTCTTCAAGCTGTACTATGGTGATGACTGGGAAGGCCTATTCGAGGCTATAACTGGCTATGGTCTCGGTGGATCTTCCATGGCTCTTTTTGGGAGAGTAGGAGGAGGTATTTACACCAAGGCTGCTGATGTTGGTGCTGATCTTGTTGGGAAGGTTGAAAGGAACATTCCAGAAGATGACCCCAGGAATCCAGCTGTAAGATACAATCCTTTCCTGAAGTCACGTTCTTTGGCCAGGGAATTTTTTGTAATGGATTTAATTTTTGTCTGCTGCAGGTGATTGCTGACAACGTCGGTGATAATGTTGGGGATATTGCTGGAATGGGGTCTGATCTATTCGGTTCATATGCAGAATCATCATGTGCTGCTCTTGTGGTGGCTTCCATCTCCTCTTTCGGATCGACTCATGATTTCACTGCAATGTGTTTTCCACTACTTATTAGTTCCATGGGAATCCTTGTTTGCTTAATTACAACCCTTTTTGCTACTGACTTTTTTGAAATCAAGGCTGTGAAGGAAATTGAGCCAGCATTGAAAAATCAGCTTATTATCTCCACTGTTCTTATGACTGTGGGAATCGCAATTGTTACCTGGACTTGTTTGCCATCATCCTTCACAATTTTCAATTTCGGTACTCAAAAGGTTGTCAAGAACTGGTAAGCTTTGATTTTTTGCTTATCATTCAATAAAAAGCATCATTAATATTTCATAAGCATTTGTATATAATTTTTTCAGTACCTGTTACCTGTTTACCCATGTTTGAGCCCCATTTTTTTCTTTAAAATGCATTTTGGAATAGTGATTGACGGGAGAATGTGTGGTTAAAAAATAAGGAAAATTTTTGGGTTTGCATGTAATATTATTTTATTGAAGAATGTGTGGTTGAAAATAAAAGAAAAATATATTTTTGAAATAATTGGTACTAAACAAGTTCTTTATGTGGCTGGCTTTGTATTACTTAAGCTTTGTTCCTTCATTGCTAAATAAAAGCACAATTAAACGTATAATCCATGTCACTAATTTTTGAGTACTTTACACATTGCGGATTCACAGGCAGCTGTTCTTGTGTGTGTGCGTCGGGCTTTGGGCTGGACTTATTATTGGATTCGTGACAGAGTATTATACCAGCAATGCTTACAGGTGAATCTAACTATTTTTTTGTCTTCATGCAATGGCGTCACTTGATCCCTTCATTCCTTTTATAGTACCAGTATTCATGCTAGAATCTGATTTCTTCTATCCTATTCATTTTTGCCCTCCAGCCCCGTGCAAGATGTTGCTGATTCCTGCAGAACTGGTGCTGCTACAAATGTCATATTTGGCCTTGCACTGGGATACAAATCAGTCATCATTCCTATTTTTGCCATTGCTATTAGCATTTTTGTTAGTTTCACCTTCGCTGCCATGTACGGTATTGCAGTGGCTGCCCTTGGAATGCTTAGCACAATTGCCACTGGGTTGGCTATTGATGCTTATGGACCCATTAGCGACAACGCCGGAGGAATTGCTGAGATGGCTGGAATGAGCCACCGGATTCGCGAGAGGACTGATGCACTTGATGCTGCTGGGAATACCACTGCTGCTATTGGAAAGGTATTTGCATGTTTTCTCTCTTTAATCTTGTCCTCGAATTGTGATTATAATCAGATAATCAAAGGCGCAATGTGCACTTATATCCTCAATGCAAATGTTAAACAGTTGGCATCATTTGTGTCTATTACATTACAATTGTATATAGCTTGTTACCTTCTGTCCAAGCTTTTGGGTATTTGTTACTTCATGGTCTTGTTTTAATTTGCACATGATGGCTATTTGTCTCGAGTTGAAATCCTTGTTTGTTTCCAGGGATTTGCCATTGGATCTGCTGCACTTGTGTCATTAGCACTATTTGGTGCCTTTGTGAGTCGGGCAGAAATTTCTACTGTTGATGTTTTGACCCCTAAGGTCTTTATCGGGTTGATTGTTGGGGCAATGCTTCCTTACTGGTTCTCCGCCATGACAATGAAGAGTGTGGGTAGTGCAGCGTTGAAAATGGTTGAGGAAGTTCGTAGGCAGTTCGACACTATTCCTGGTCTGATAGAGGGTCACGCCAAGCCCGATTATGCCACCTGTGTGAAGATCTCAACTGATGCCTCCCTCAAGGAGATGATTCCCCCTGGTGCGCTTGTCATGCTTACACCTCTCATTGTCGGAATCTTCTTTGGAGTCGAGACCCTCTCAGGAGTTCTTGCTGGTTCTCTTGTTTCTGGTGTACAGGTATAAGTTTCCACTTCTGTTCACAATGGATGTTTTAAAAACAGTAGTAATTGAGTTTTTCACGCTTAAAAAATAATTTTCATTTTTGATTTTTTTATCGCGATTTTTCTCTTTGGTTTCCTTTGTGGTATTCCTACAGATTGCAATATCTGCATCGAACACTGGTGGTGCATGGGACAATGCCAAGAAGTATATTGAGGTAATAACATGGTTGAAAGTTCGTTCTTTTCTCATGCAACGAAACGATAGTGGAGCGGTGTAGTTTACTTTTTTATTTTCTTAGGCCGGTGCTTCCGAGCATGCAAGGACCCTTGGGCCAAAGGGATCTGAACCTCACAAAGCAGCTGTTATCGGTGACACCATTGGGGATCCTCTCAAGGACACTTCAGGTCCATCACTCAACATTCTTATCAAGCTCATGGCAGTTGAGTCTCTTGTGTTTGCTCCCTTCTTTGCCACTCATGGTGGTTTGCTTTTTAAGATCTGAGCGACGAATGCCAGGAAATTAAGAGAGAACGTCATCTCACCACTCTTTTCTATGTTTTAAGCTACTACCCTGTAACTGAGATTTTATTGTTGATGAGCTGATGATGATGATGATAATTGTAAGCATAAGTGCAATGGTGAGTTAAGATCAAATTTCCAGGACGATTAGTTTCTTTCACTCTCTATAACCTTACCCCATTAATTTTTGGGTTTTAGCAGGGCTCTTAATTTTTTGTTTGAAGATCTGAATTTAAATTTTGGTGGGGTTCAGAAGGAACGTTGTCGATCTTAGCACTGTTTTGTTGTATGTTATCGTTTATGGATAATGTATTTGGTTTAGTTGAGAATGAGAATATTGTCTCGGTTGTGTTTCACATACAGTGGTGGGTTTGTAATGAATGAAGGTCGATTATGATAAATAGATGCAATGACGTGATGTTACCATGCAGATAGTTGATGGTTTCAAAATCAACCAGTTTATGTTGAGTAGAAACATTTCTAACTAAGATATGCCTCGCTCCATGATTGGCGGGCCAACCTCTCCCGTTGGGCTGCACTGGACTTTAGAGAGGCACGTGAGCCACAAGGGTATTAAAAATGATTAATACAGAAGACCGGAAGTCGGAGTCTTGACACATTTCGGCTGGACAGGAGCAGCACAGGCTGTCACAAAATGGGGTAGTGCTGAACACTGGCCGCTTTACCACTCTACCCTTCTAAAAACCGGGGAAGCCAGTTAGTCCCACGTAACAGTATAGAACAGCTATCAAAGGCATGCAAGATGAAAACTTGTGCTTTCTGTTTGTAGAAGCAATCAGGAATAGTTGTATTTTTGGGTGGGTAAATTGAGTTGCACAACCCGAGGTCGGTGGCGAACTTCGTCAATTTGACTCGAACCATATATTATTGAACATTGAATTCCAAATTATTGAGATTTCCTCCAATTCTTCTCACCTCTCCTGAATTCTCTTCCCCATCGCCTCCTTATTCTTCTTAATATTCTGTTGTTCTACATAACATACTGCATCACTAGGTAAAACCCTAGCTAATCTAGTGAAGTATCGGAGACCGCAATGGCCAATGCTAGAGAGGTTGCCTTGTAAACTAGAGGAAACGATTCGAAATCGCCACAATAAGCGAGGAGTAAAAATTGCAGATGACGAGAATTCCTCTAAATTGAGAACATTAAATACATTGATCCACGACAAACACGTGATGGACATAGATTAAGATAAAGATTCCCAAGGTTAACAATCAATAATAATCAGAAATGTTGGTTTTCATAATAAATACCAAAACAAATCCTCCTGGCTATGCTACATGTAAGTTCTCCAACGGAGTTACTGAAAATTAAAGTTCGAAAAATGATTCTCACTTTTTCTTCTTTGGTGGCTGTTGATCTTCCTCCTCATCGCTGTCATCATCACCATCGTCATCGTCATCGTCATCGTCATCGTCATCGTCATCGTCATCGTCATCGTCATCATCATCCTCGTCATCTTCGTCGTCGTCGTCGTCGTCGCTGCCTACATCTCCATTAGTCTGAACCTCATCATCAGAATCTGCATCATCATCATCCATGTCGCTCCCTTCTCCAGAATCATCATCCTCATCACCATCATCACCATCTTCTTCGTCATCATCATCGCCATCCTCATCATCAACACATTCACCCAAATTCTGGCTTTCCTCTGACATTATATCTTTCTTGAGGTTGCCAAACAGGAATCTGCATATGGAATCCGACAATCCAATGATAAGTTGTTTGTCCTTTCATTTTTCATTCTCTGACAAATAAGTAAAATAAAATTAAAACTCGAAAAGAAAAATCCCCATACCTCTTCTCTGTGTCTGATGGATGTGGAAACACATAAATATCACAAGGCAGAGTTCCGCTCTGAGGAAAAAAAGGAAAAGGAAAGCTTATTAAAGTACATTGATAAACTATCCCAGACCAGTATGTACACAAGTTTTCATTGTAATCTTAGTGTGGGGATATAAAGATTGCAACGACAGGGTATCACTACCATAAGCCCAATAGGATATCACTTTTGATTAGTTTCAGTCTGAGCAAGATGCCAAACAAAAAACGGCAGAATCTGAATCCTATCTTCCCTCAAAATTAAGTGAAGTACTTTACAGTGACAAAGCACCTGAACATCACTCTACTTGAAAAGAATAAATTAATAAACAAATGCATCCACATCTATCATTTGCACGCCTGAGGTATTTCTTAAGTAAAATATGTAAGTTTTGGTGAAGAAAACTCACTTCTAGTTTTTCCTCATAAGCTAATTAATTTTTATGAAAGATTTCATAAAAAACCATCATACTAAGAAGGCAGGTAGTTCCAAGAGGGCAAAATGTTCATGGTGAACAGGGATGCAAAATCTGAACAATAGTGTGCCTCCTTTGATTCTTTGAATATTCACTTTTCAGACAGTTCTCTGACACATGCCAAATACTTCTCCAACGAACACATATCAGACGTATTAGTCCAAGAAAACTTCTAGTACTCGCAAAATATGAAAACTTAGTACTCCCTAACACTATAAAATTGATGTGTGCATGTCCGGATCCCAATTATTTAACACAAATATGGCAAGGAGTACTAAGTTTCCATGCTCTAGGAGCACTAGAAATCTTCTCCCATTTGCTCGTCCTACAAAGTTTGGAGTGGACATAAAAAAATTAACACTCAATTGAACTTTCAAAAAAAGAGTGGAAATATAAGAAAATCATATATACGAATTTATAGATTGTATGTTAAGTTTATATACAGATTTGCTCATGTTTGGTAGGGATTAAAATCAAATTTTTAGTAGATTTTGATAAAAATCGATGGAATGTATGGTTAAAAACTTGTGGGACCATAAAATATGTGGTTAAAATTGATTGTTGTCTTAAATTTAGATTAAAATCGGTATCAAACAGGGGCTTAATATCAATGATGTGGATGAACAACATTTTTATCAAAATGTATATTATTTTTATACACACACATAACAGAGCATCAAAGAAGAAATGAATGCAATTGTTGAGCTTCTCTATGCAAGTCCATATCATGTATTCAATCCCGTGCTTCTTAATCCTTTGAAGCTCAAATAAGATCCGCTCGTTTCAGAGAAGTCAAAGAAGATTTACCACAAGCCATTCTTGTATCTATATCTTGAATTACTGGACCAACTACTCCGGGTTTTGGCCTCTGGAACCAGTGGAACCCCAAAGTCACTTGAATGATGAATCAGGAAATAGACAGTTCAATCTTCATCTATATCTTAAACCCATTTGGCATATCAGAATGGGACATTTATACATACAAAGCCATGCTACCAAAGTTCACAAAGCTATACAAGGAAAAAGAATTAACTAAACCAAACAGTAATTTGATTTTAATGGAGCATATATTTTCTAATTTATGATCCTGGGCAAGATGATATTCACATAAAAAAATGTACATTAGAATATAGATTCTACTTCGCTTGGAAGTCTCACATCAACCAAACACAGCATTCTAAACAGAGGGAGAACAAAAAAAAGGCTAAAAATTCAAGATTACAAATAATAATTAGAAGCAAAGCCTTCTATTAGCAAAAATGTGAAATAAACCCAAAACTCTTAAAGGGAAAAAAAAAAAACACTAGAGTAAAGGGTATGAGAATGTACCAATAAAAGAAGCAAAACAAAAGAATTCCGAGCAGCAAAAACTGCTCCAAGAACCACAGAGCCCATCATCCTCTGCAAAAAAGCACTAGCAGAGTACAGTTTCACCACCTCCATTATTTTTCCCTCTTTTCACTTTTGAAAAAATCAGTAAAACAGTATAGGTGGGAAAGAGGACTGCGGTGGACTTGGGAGAGGGTTTTAGGTTTTGCTGGTAAACCGTGAACAAGACAAATTTTAGGGTTTTGTACATTCACGCATTAACTTGGCTTTTCCTGTCCAAATCCCAGGTAAACAGAAATCTTCGAGTAAGTAAAACTTTAAAGATGAAATCTGGATTTGCAAAAACAAATATTGGTCATTTTCAGGTAATTATTCCCAAATATTGGTGTAAAATGAGACATTAGACGCGCTCTATTGCTGCATCAAATCTTGCACTAAATAAATAATTACGTTAAATTAAGAAAAATATTAAATTCATTAATAAATATATTATTAAAACATAGTACAATTAAAACATATTAAATTACTAAATATGAAGTCGAAATATCATTGCAATTTAATTCTCGAAATTCGT
>CAIGRF010342425.1:5768-30592 GCA_903798235.1 Fraxinus ornus
TTGGAGTGAATATGGTGTCGCCTGGTTTTCAAGGCAGGTTACCAAAGTTCAAGTTAGTCATAGACGATGGAGAAGAAGATTCTAGATCACATCCCAGTGTCTTTGAATGGATTACAAGAAATGAATCCAGGAAAGATGAAGGTGTGTTGTGCGACAGCTGCAAGAGAGAAATAAAGGAGAATGTGAATGTGCCTAGAAGGCAGATAAATCTTCATCATTCTAATGCTCCTCCAAATGTCCAACTTGGTACATCATTTTATGAAAAACGGCCCTTTGAGGGACAATTAGGCCGATCAGCAGTAGAAGAACATTCAAACCATATCCTCGCCAACCAAATGTGTGACACTCCTACTAGTATAAGGTAGGAAGAGTTGTGCCTTTCAACGAAATGACCAGAACCCAACAAAGGCATTTCCAACGAAATCATGGACGAATGATGAGGCAACATCAGGGACCATCAGGTCTTAAGGCGCCCAAGCCATCTACAAAGATCAACCAAAAAGTCGGAAACAACAAAGAAGCTAGCCCAGGTGAATCCATGGGGGAGTTGCCAGAAAGTTCTTCAGGAAGATCAAAGTTTGAGCGTGGAAGGAAACTGGAGGACGAAGAGGATTCAGGGCAACCCCTTGCTATCCAATTTGGCACATTACCTCATGTCATGGCTAATAATTACTCACTAGCCAACGAGTTTAAAAGCAAGAGTAGTGATGAAGAAGAAAAATATGAAAATGAGAATGAGGCATGCATGTTGGAATACGAAGAAGGGCAAACATCTCTGGTAGTGCATGATGAAGAGGAAGATGATGCTATGACGGATATGGAAGAAGAAATTGAATTGGAAGCAGAAAGAAGGAAAATGGGAGTATCGCTCAACACGTTGTTAAAATAATTACATCAAGAAGGTGTTTACGAGGTGGATTTACTGGGCGAACCATTTGGGCGCCCCTTTGATTTCTATGTGTTATATGGAACGTCAAAAATAATGGTGAGAGTGCCTCGTGCTACGAAATATGGGTCACCTCCAAGAATATTGCCTCTTCCCACTAGTTGGGTGACTGAAATAGAAGTATTGGAAGAAGGAATGGAAGGTGAAGATTATGATGAAGTACTACATATGGACTTGTCACATGGAAACAAATTAGAATATGGTAAACAGGAAGTGGAAATAGGTGCAGCCGATAAAGTTATCTTCAAGAGACCAGCTATGAAATTAACCAAACATTTGAGGCCATTATACGTAAAGGCCTTGGTTAATGTCATACCAGTAACGAAAGTACTCATTGATAATGGAACGGCCATCAACATCATTCCATTCAGAATGATGAGGAAATTTGCAAAGGAAGATAGCGACATGATCCCAACGGAGGTTATTCTCACAAGCTTCAATGGAGGAGCAACCGCAGCTAAAGGGGTCATGCCGTTGGACATTACAGTGGGAACAACTACTAGAACCACGGTCTTTTTTGTGATTGATGGTCCAACCAGTTATAATGTGCTGTTAGGAAGAGATTGGATTCATGAAAGTCGCTGCATACCTTCCTCATTACATCAATGTTTAGTTTTCTGGAATGACAAAAGCGAAGCAGAAGTGGTGTAGGTGAACCATAAACCCTTTGTTACAGAAGCAAATTCAGTGAAAAGGTTCATGTATGACGAAAATTATGGATCGATGAGGGTAGTTCAAGATGGGGAAGAAACTCAGATTGTAGCACAAAGCGATGAACCATTTTCAGTGGACGCATTCACTGAAATATTCAGCCAAATGAGGCCAAACATAGTGGCCTTGGAAGAGCCAGTAATTGGCAAGAAAAGAGCCATGGAAATCTAAATGAGTTGTCAGTGGCAAGAAAGTATGGCTGATATTCAGGCCTTCAAAGCTAAATTGATGGCTTTCAATAAAGAGTGCAAGAAGAAGGGGAGCTTTAGAGATATTGAAGGACAAGTTAGCAGTGTTCGAACTGGAGCAAAACATCGGTCGAGAAGTCAACAAGGTGGATTTGTTGGAAGGAAGAACCATCTTTAAATAATATGGACGAGGAGACGAATGGAGTTGCAAAGCCGGGGCCATGCTCAAGCATAAGATCCTTTGGTAAAGGTGAACATGACGACGAAGGAGAAGACCGTCAAACATTCGTCATCCAGATGCTCGATCAAGAGGTAAGTACCAAGTTAATAACTTTATTAAAGAAATATAAAGATTGCTTTATTTGGGAATATGAACACATATCTGGTTTAGATAGAAGTCTAGTTGAACATAGGTTACCAACTAAGCCAAACTTTAAACCCCATAAACAACCTCCTAGGCGTTTCGCCCCTAATTTGTTGCCAGAAGTAAAGAAAGAAATAGAACGATTGTTAAGAGCAGGTTTCATTAGAACGTCCAGGTATGTTGAATGGTTGTCCAATATCGTGCCTGTGTTAAAAAAGAATGGCAAAATCAGGGTGTATAGATTTCAGGAACCTAAACTTAGCAAAACCCAAATATGAATATCCAATGCCTACAGTAGATTGTTTAGTAGATTCAACTGTCAGGCACGTTAAGTATTCATTTATGGATGGGTACTCAGGTTATAACCAAATCTATATAACTGAGGAAGACGTACATAAAACTGCCTTTAGATGCCCTAGGTCTTTAGGATGTTTCGAATGTGTAGTTATGCCCTTTGGCCTAAAGAATGCAGGGACAACTTACCAAGAGCCATGAACTTGATTTTTCATGATATGATAGGCCAATTTGTCGAAGTATATGTAGATGATATAGTGGTCAATTATGTTAAAGAGGAAGACCATTTTGAACAACTAAGACGCTCATCTGAGCGAATGAGGCAACACAAGTTGATATTGAACCCTTTAAATGTGCATTTGGGGTGAATGCTGGGAATTATCTCGAATTTTTAGTGCACAAAAGAGGGATTGAACTCGACAAAAACAAAGCAAATTCCATTTTAGAGGCTAAACCACTCAGTAACAAAAAAGAACTGCAAAGGTTTTTAGGCCAAATAAATTTCTTAAGGCGTTTTATTTCTAACTGTGCAGAGCGAATAAAAGCTTTTTCTTGCCTATCTTAAAGCTGAAAAAAAGGACAAATTCATCTGGAGGGAATAACATCAAAAGGCTTTTAATAGCCTGAAGTCATATTTGTCAAGTCCTCTAATGTTGGTATCACCTACTCAAGGATGGCCGATGAAGGTGTACGTATCGGCGGAACAAGAATCAATAGACAAAATGGTCGCGCAGGAAGACCAGTTTGGTGAGGAAAGAGTGATCTATTACTTAAGTAGACAGTTAACAAAATGTGAATGTAATTATTCTGCCATTGAAAAATTATGTTTGACTTTGTATTTCACATGTACGAAATTGAGGGCCTATTTACGGTATGTGACTGTTTATTTAATTTCTAGTATTAATCTAGTTAAGTATATGTTTTCTCGCTCCATTTTACATCAAATGATAGGCTTTTGGACTTTAGCATTATCAGAATTTGAAATACACACATGCCACAAAAGGCGGTTAAAAATCAAGCATTGACTAACTTTTGGCCGATCATCCATGCATCGATATGCCCAAGGAAATTGAACTAGAAGTAGATTTGTTTAAGTTGAAACCTTGGATTTTATTCTTTGATGGATCAAAAACCTCTAACGAAGCGGGGATAAGAATCGTGTTAATAAATCATTTAGGACAACAGCGATCCAATCGTCCCAATGCTAACATAGCTGCCACCATGCCACCTAGTAACTCATCTGTACTTGGAACACCACTTTCCTCGAGTCCCATGTTAACTAATTTAGTAGAGCAATTTTAGAAGTTCTTAGCCACACATCCACATGTTATGTCAGCCTCAACTCATATAGGCGTGTCATCTCTGAGTCATTAAAGTATTTCTTTACGTGGATCTTTGACTCGGGTGCTTCCAAACATATGTCGTCTAACTTAAAATTCTTTAATGATTTGTGTCTTTCTAACTCATCTATGTCTATTATGACTGCTGATGGCACACCATTGCCTTTAACAGATGTTGGTTCTATTAACACGCATAATTTATCGCTTTCAAATGTCTATTGTGTTCCGACTCTTGTCAATTGTGTGATTCTGGATACTTGGTTCAGTTTTCTTATACTGCTTGTCATGTGCAGGATCCTCGATCTCGGAAACTGATTATGATAGGTCGTAGACAAGGATGGTTACATGTACTGGACAATCTTAGACCACCACATGTTGCGGCCTTTGGTGTCGACTTGTCATCTTTCCATTTGAATTTATTGTCTTCTAGTTTTTATCTGTGACATTTTCTAAAGGTCGATTTGGAGATTTGAAAACTCATGACATTTCTGATTGTAGTAGCTGCAAATTAGCTAAATTTTCTGTTTTATCTTTTCCTTGAAGTGTTTCTCATTCTGTTATACCATTTGATCTTATTCACTTTGATGTATGGGGACTTACTCCTACTGCTACAAAAAGAGGTCTAGATATTGTGTATCTTTTATTGATGATTATAGTCGTTGTTGTGGGTTTATCTTATTGAATGACGAATTGATTTTCTTTCTATTTATTGTTCTTTTAGAGCACTTATTAAAACTCAACATTATATTGTAATTAAGTGCTTTAGGTGTGACTTGAGTATATTTCGACTGATTTCTCTGAATTTCTTGTTCTTGATGGCACAATTCATCAAACCTCATGTACTAATACTCCACAACAAAATGATGTTGTTGAACGAAAGTATAGGCACATTGTAGAAACTGCCCGTTTCCTTCTCGTGTCTGCCCAAGTTCCCAATGAATTTTGGAGAAAAGCAGTTCTCACCGCTGTTTCTTTAATTAATAAGATTCCATCTTCCTACGCTTGAGGTTTATCACCATTTGGAATATTGTATAGGCATCCTCCTGGTTACTCCTCATTAAGAGTCTTTGGATGTACTTGCTTTGTTCTTTGTCCAGAAATCGAACGTAGTAAGTTGACACCTTGCTCTGCTATCTGTGTTTTCTTAGGTTACGGGCAAGGGGAAAAGGGTTATCGTTGTTTTGATCCCATTAATAAAAAATTATATGTTTCTCGTCATGTTGTATTTTTTGAGCACATTCCATTCTTTTCTATCCCTGATAATACCCATGACGTGACTAAAACTGATCTTATTCGTATTGATCCATTCTATGATGACATTGATAGACCACTTTCCCATTCTCTATGCACTATTGATTCTTCATGTCCTATAGGTACACATACGCAGACTCATGATATCCCTTCTCCTTCTGTGGCCACCCAGCATCGTCTGAGATCGTGGTCCAGTTCTTGCTCCCCCTCTTCCTTGATATCCTCAACATATTTGTAAGTCCACCCAGTTACTTGATTTTGCTTATTCTTGTTATTCTAAGTCCTTTTGTTGTTTTCTAATCTCCATTTACAAGCTATCTAAACCCTCTTCGTATAAAGAAGCTGTTATGGATCCTCTTTGGCAACATGCTATGGCTGATAAACTCTCTGCTCTACATAAGACAGATACTTGGGAACATGTTATTGGTTCTCGTTAGGTTTATAAGATTAAAACCAAATCTAATGGTTCGGTTGAGTGTTACAAGGATATATAGGTTTCTAAGGGTTTTATTCAGCAATATGTTATGGATTATGAAGAGATTTTTGCTCATGTTACTGAGACAACTACTGTTTGTACACTTATTGTAGTTGCATCTGTTTGTCAGTGGAGTCTCTCTCAATTGGATGTCAAAAATGCCTTTTTGAATGGAATCTTCAAGAGAATGTTTATATGGTTCCTCCTCCTAGTCTTTCTCGCTCTCATGGATATGTTTGCAAGCTTAAAAATGCACTTTATGGCCTCAAATAAGCACCTCATGCCTGGTTTGAGAAATTTTCCACCGTTGTTACCTCTTTTGGTTTTACATCAAGTCATCATGACTCTGCCTATTCTTTAGATGCACTTTAGTTGGTCGCATTCTACTTTTGCTATAAGTTGATGATATGATTATTACTTGTGATGATGTTGANTATGTTGATGATATGATTATTACTTGTGATGATGTTGATGAGATTGCAAATATGAAATGAGAATTGGCTTGTCGTTTTGAAATGAAGGATTTAGGTACATTATCTTATTTTTTGGGGATTGAAGTTGTTCTTCTCCTAGAGGTTATCTTCTCTCTTAATCTAAGTATTCTATGGATGTTATTGAGCGTGCTCGTCTTGCTGATTAAAATTGTTGTTACTGCTCTTGAGTCCAACGCTCGATATTTACCCTCAGCGGTGTACTCTTGACTGATCCCACTTTGTATCACACCATTGTTGGATGTCTGATTTATCTTACCATCACACGTCCCGATATTGCTTATGCTATTCACATTGTTAGTCAATTTGTTTTGGCTCTTACTACAGTTTATTGGGCAGTCGTTGTTCGTATTTTGCGGTATGTTCGTGGTACTTGCTTTCAGAGTCTTTTATTTCCATCGACCTCCTCTTTAGTACTTCCTGTCTACTCTAATGCTGATTGGGCCAGTAACCCTACTAGCCGCAAGTCCATTACTGATTTTTGTATATTTTTGTATGATTATCTTATCTCTTGGAAGAGTAAGAAACAGACTATTGTTTCTCGTTTCTCATTTCTCTACTGAAGCGGAGTATTGTGCTATAGCATCCACTACTACTGAGATTGTGTGGTTGCGTTGATTACTTGCGGACATGGGTATTTCTTCATCATCTCCAACCCCTATGTATTGTGATAATAAAAGTGCTATTCAGATTTCTTACAACTCTGCGTTCCATGAGCGTACGAAAACATATTGAGATTAACTGTCATCTGATTCGCCATCATTTGCAGACTGACACCATTTCTCTACCTTTTGTTCTTCATCGTTACAACTTGCTGACTTCTTTACGAATTCTTATCCAGTTCATCGTTTTCGTTTCTTGCTGGACAAAGTCTCGCTGCTTTTTGCTATAGTATCGTGAGTTTGAGGGGGATGTTAGATATAATATTATTGTATAATATTTAGTTTCCTTTTTGTTTACTTTATTTTTTAGTATATAAATTCGTTGTAATTTATTTTGCCCTAATTTTTGGAGGCTCTTACAATCGGTTTTCTTCTTCCATCTCTTAGTTCTTCTCTTTTGTTTGATTTATCAAATTAGTTTGTATTATTCACAAATCCCTCCCCATCATGAACGTCGAATATCTCAGAAAATATGATGGTAGCGGCTAAACCCCATCTCTCATCGCTGCAGTCATCAAGCCAAAATTGCCACCCCCACACCATCTATCGAAAAAATTGATGGATCGCCATCTCAAATCTCAAAAAAACTACAGCAACACCATATATACATACAATGGAATAAGGGACCGGGGGAGAGGAAAAATGGGGCGATGGTGGGTAACGTTAAAGGTAAATGAGTGGGGGGAAGAGGGATAAGGGATGGTGCGTGAGGGAAAAAGGAAGAGGGATATGGGGTAGTGGGCGAGGGAAAATGAGCGTGGATAAGAGGCGGTGGAAAAGGGAAATAACATGTGCAATATAGAAGATTTTGACGATGGTGAGGCCATGAGGTGAAGTCTGACAGTGATTGCGACATCAAAGGTAAAGTTTGGCGATGGAAGACAATGCAACGACGAAAATAATGGTAAGGGAAGGGGTGGGTTTCGGGAGGAGGCGAGAAAAGTCAGCTAAATTTTTTTTATTTGTAAATGTAAAATCACTGACGTGGTAGGAGATCACTTCTGTTAGAATGAATATTTGGATATACTATGATTGACAAGAAGAGAAATATAATATTATTTTATATTTTATTCATTAAAATAAAAAGAAGAAGACGACTACATAAGGTGGCCGTCTTTTGGACCTCATTTCAAGTTCAACCTTGGTTGTGCCACATATAAAGTGAAGCACGTGACTTGCTTATGCCAATTTTAACATCCAATTGGATGGATGCCCATACGTAAGGACCTGAGTTGGAACATGTTTAAAAGGTTGAGGATTTCAGTGTTAAGAATTGAATGTTAGGGTTCAATTTACAAATTCTTCAAAGGTTGGAACATCTGCTCCAACTCCAATTCTTCATCTCCAAAGCCAAAGGTGCCAAATTCCAAATAAAGGACGAAAAAAAGAGGAAAAAACCCATTACAGAGGCGGTTCCTCTACGACGTCGTGTTTAGTGCAATCAACAAAATACCCCAATTTGTACGCATTTCCTCTCGCCTGCGAACTTCCAGACGGCTTCATCATGGCTACAGCAATGGTTCTCAATCCAAAACCCTCATCGGACCACCCACCTCCAACCCGACCCATGCCTGGATTCGACCCATCCTCCTCCTCGGACCCGGACTACGACCTCTACTCCCGCCTTAAATCCCTCCAACGCCAACTGGAATTCATCGAAATCCAAGAAGAGTACGTCAAGGACGAGTTAAAGAATCTTCGCCGCGAGCTTCTGCGGGCCCAGGAAGAGGTGAAGAGGATCCAGTCGGTGCCGCTTGTCATTGGCCAGTTCATGGAGATGATCGATCAGAACAACGCTATTGTCGGGTCCACCACGGGATCTAATTACTATGTCCGTATTCTCAGTACGATTAATAGGGAACTCTTGAAGCCGTCGGCCTCGGTGGCGCTCCACCGCCACTCGAATGCCCTCGTGGATGTGCTTCCACCGGAGGCAGATTCGAGTATCTCGCTGCTTAGCCAGTCGGAGAAGCCGGATGTTAATTATAATGTAAGTTTTTTTAGAAGATTCTTGAATTGGGGATTTTTTGGAGAATTTTATAGTAGGGTTTTAGCCTTTAGATACTTGTTTTGTTTATTTGATGATTTTATGAATAATAGATATCATTCTGCCAAGAAACGATTTATCTAATTATTAATGTGATTTAGCTACTTTTACCGATTTTCTAACAATGCTAAAGAACTTTACTACTATTATTTTTTATTCTATATGTTCTTTAGTGCTAGGAGCTCGCTGAATGGTGAGCTTTGAAGGGGGATAGATGCACGATTTCGTATGCACCATCATGGAAGCACAGAATAGGAATGTTTGATTGTCCAATTTTGAGATGTGATGATAGTTGATGAAAGCGCAAATTATGAATGCTTTAATTTTCCAATTTTGAGAGGTTAAGATATTTGTTGATTATTGTAGGGGAAAGTTAGTACAATGTGCTTAGAAATATAAAGACGGTGGCCTATAATTCTCAGATCATGAAATTTGAAGTTGAGAGAAGTTTATAAGTACATAGAGTAACACTAGTGTGAAATATGTAATAATTTAGAAATCCACACTTGGAACTTATATGCATGTATTGAAGTGCAAGTCTTTTGCTGACAACTCTGTCTATATAGGTGTAATGGACGGTTCTTTTTCATGTTTTTAGTTTTAAACAGATCTGCTATGTTTTAAAATGTGTAGGTTATTGAAAACGTGTTTGGGACTACATGTTAAGGTATGAGCAAATAGTGCTAGACATCTGACATGCAATTTCTTTGGCCAAAAATGCTAGATGTACACTCCAAGTGTACATTTTCCTTGGCATTTGATGTGTTGTAAAAAAAAAAAAAAAATGAGTGGAGGGAAAATTGGTTTTTTTTTTTTTTCGTTTGAACCATCAAACTTGGTGTGTACACTTTTGTGTACACCAAGCAGAACTGTTCTTGGCTGGTGTTACAGTCAAAGTGCAAGAAGCTACTAAAGCTACTAGGTACTCTAGGTAATCTGCGAAAAATAGTACTTGTCATCACTGATTTCAGGCTCAGCTAATATAGTACAATTACTTAGTTATGTTTTGCAAATTTAGAGATGCTAAAAGGGATATTTTTTTGACGTTGACTTTTGTTAAGTAATGCACACTTATCTCCCCTTACTTTGTGGGGTACTAATTATAGGGTAATCTCCATAGAAAAATTCAGATTTCTTAATTCAAGCGACATGAATTCGGTCTTAAGAGTTTTCGTGAGGTCAGCAACTTACGCCAACTTTCAGCCCTATGGATGGACTAGGGAAAAAACTTTAAAAGATAATTGAAAATATCCTGAAGCATGACATACGGATAATCTACAAATTCAAAAAACAATAAAGGTCAAGACATGTTTGACCTTCGACCTTTGCACACTTGGCAAGAGAGAGTGAACTTCATGCAGAGTGCTGTCCCTGAATGATCCACCATGACTATTATATAGATTGTATTTTATTTAAGCTCGAGGTATAGTGCTTGCTTGTGCTAAAACCTTAGCTCCTTAGTTCATAGGACTTGAGCCTCTGTGGCTGGAACAACATATATTCTGCTTTCTAACTGTAGAAAGGTATGCCTAACCTTCTTTCACTTTGCTCAAATCACTTCTGGCAGTTTGATGACCCTATCTTCTTATCTGAGGTTTTAATTAGAATTCATTAAAACTTAATATTCATGATGTCAGTTGCACCAAATTACAGTACTTGTAGTTGCAAAAAATATATTTCTAGTGTTTTTTATAAAGCAAAGGGCTCGCCTGAGGTGATACCCTTGTATTTTTTGTTCTCGATCAGAACATTCATCAATGTCAATCTCAGGCACCAAAGAGGGGTTTTTTGGATTTAGAAATTAAAGCTTTAAATCCATTCCTACCCCCGCACACAAATTTCTCCCAATATTAAGTATCGTGTGTATAGGTGAAACATTTCCGTTTTAATTGTTCGAATAGGGAGTGGAATGGGGATTTGGAGAATTGAAGCTCATATGACTTTATGACATTCAAGTTCTCACACGTGGACCCTCTATCCCTCGTCTTAGCACATCATGGCCGTGCAAGGGAAAATAATCCTGATTTCAAATTTGAAATTGTTCCTTGAGTTGCAAATGAGATGAAAGAGAATGGTTTGTTAGAATGTTGGTGATGCACGGAGAAATTCCTTCTTTAGTAGTTAAGCATATAATAATTTTAACCAAATCTTAACATTATTATCTTTTGTGAACAATTAAAATTTACATTTTACCATGGGGACCTACTCCCATGAAAGTGACCATTCTAGTCGCAAATTCCAAAATTTACCAAAATCTCGCTGAACTTACATGCACCTTGAAATGCTTTCTCTTACACCTCACACCCTTTTGGATGCCAATTACCACAAGTCCTTCATTCATGGAGTTACATCCTTACTTATTTATACTAAGTTCTGTCAACAATCCAAATCCACTTTCTGAGCGTTCACATGATTTTTCTGCTGAAAAACCATGTATTAACTATTTTCCTTTTCATCTTTTGGAATTTTTTATCATTGTCTTCTCCTTCATCAGGGAAAAGACACAATATTGAGCAAAAATTCATGCGATTTTATTGACTTGTTCTCCCCCACCCTTCATTTCCAAGTACAGTCCTGTAGGGCCAGATAGGAGCATAACGTCGATGGAATCTGTTATCACACCATTACCCAGTTAGTGCAGTTATTTCTGGTGCTATTTTTCTTACAAATCATGATAATTTAGTTTTGACAGGTCCACATTTTATTTATTGAGCAGATCTGGGTGCTTCAGCATGGGGCGATTGCAATGTTTTTGTAATTTGGTTGCTTATTGGAATATTGTTTTTGGCACTGTTGTACTGGGTCTGTTGATTGTTCCCTCCCCCATTTCATTGCAACATTTGGTTGTAACATAGTTACTCATTTGGGATATTGTTAGGCAAAGTTGTATTGGGTATCGATTGGTTTTTGCCCTTTATGCTATTTTTGTCTTTTTCATTTTTCTCAGATGGATTTTCAAATAGTTCAGGTATGTTAACATGCAAATGTTCCAACAAAATATTTACCTTGTATCGACTTTGGCAGGATATTGGAGGATGTGACATTCAAAAGCAGGAAATCCGTGAAGCTGTTGAGTTACCTTTGACTCATCATGAATTGTACCAACAGATTGGCATAGATCCTCCTCGTGGTGTCTTGCTGTATGGTCCTCCTGGCACTGGGAAAACAATGCTTGCTAAGGCTGTTGCTCACCATACGACTGCAGCCTTCATTAGAGTAGTTGGCTCAGAATTTGTTCAGAAATATTTGGGCGAGGTATGGTTTAAATATCTATAATCATGCATTCATTATCCTTTTATTTTGTATTTTACTATGCCACTTGCTGTTGTTTATTCTTTCCATTGAATTTCTATTAGTTATGAGCTTAGTATGTATCACTTTTTACTTAACGTCCAGAATCCAGATATTTCGTTTGAGCTGTTCATCGTTGGTGGTGAAACAATGCATATATACATGCACACGCTGTTTATTCATTTAAATGAACTGCGGAAGTGGGAAAGAGAAAAGAATTCTTAACAGCAGTAGCTTGTTATTGAACAAAATTATATTTATCGATACTGTAGATGATACTCATGTGGAGGAAATTGTTCTCTACCTGACTACAACTTTCGAGATGTAAATCCTTATCAAATTGAATGTCTATTGGAAGTTTGTTAATACTTGTATACTGGGGAATTTCATGGGTAGATTAGGCTATACTGGTTACACATATTTGGGGACTGAAACTACTGTGCCCTTTACTTTATCTTGTACTTTGTTTTATTCTTGAATTTACAAAAATTCTCTGTTTTAACAATATGTACAGGGCCCACGAATGGTTCGTGATGTTTTCCGGCTCGCAAAAGAAAATGCCCCTGCTATTATTTTCATTGACGAGGTTGATGCAATTGCTACTGCTAGGTTTGATGCTCAAACTGGAGCTGACAGAGAGGTCCAGCGAATTCTCATGGAATTATTAAATCAGGTAGACCTTGGAGAATTTTGATGCGATCATTCTTGCTGCATTTCCCATCTGTTATTTGGAGTTATGAATTTAGCTTGTCCTATGCAGATGGATGGCTTTGATCAGACAGTTAATGTAAAGGTTATTATGGCAACTAATCGAGCTGACACTTTGGATCCCGCACTTCTGCGTCCTGGAAGGCTTGACCGGAAAATCGAGTTTCCCTTGCCCGATAGGCGTCAAAAGAGGCTCGTGTTTCAGGTTTTGGAGTGTCTTTCTTGGTTATCTTCCTTTCATTCTTTATATTTAAATAGTATGCCGAGGGAGAGAGATGCCCTGTCTTCATGAGTTTTAAGTTCTCGCGAATTTTCAACTCGAATAGAAGCATATTCTAAATCCTAACTGTTTCGTATGCAGGTTTGCACAGTGAAAATGAATTTAGGTGATGAAGTGGACTTGGAAGATTACGTGTCTCGACCAGATAAAATTAGTGCTGCTGAGGTTAGTTGCTTCATGAGTGTCACGAGGGAGAGTGAATAATAATAATTGAACCACTAAATATGAAGCATGACGATGATTACAGTAAAATACTGGAGTTTTGCTTTTGATCAACAATTGATGTAACATTGATGCCATTGGCTGGTTTGATGGTTCCAGATTGCAGCTATTTGCCAAGAAGCAGGAATGCACGCAGTAAGAAAGAACCGGTATGTTATACTCCCTAAGGACTTCGAGAAGGGTTACAGATCCAATGTAAAGAAGCCCGACACTGACTTCGAATTTTACAAGTGATCTGTAAGTATTTTGAAGGGAGATGTTGAATATTATGCATTCCGAGCCCCCCTCTCCCCTTCCCCCCAAAGGAGCATCATCCAGAATCGAGTCCTAGATTGTAATGTCCCAAGAGTTGCTTCTGTGAAGGCTATTGACTATTTTCAATCTCCAGAAATGGGCAACTTAATTGTGTTATTGTGCTCTTTTACAGTTAATATTTTTTTTTTTCCCGTTCTGTTAACCATTTCCCTCGACCAACTACTGTTTTACAAACTCTCGATGAAGAAGGAAGACGTTCAAAAATGTGTGAAAACTCAACTATACAACTCTGAAGATGACGAGGAGACCTCAGTAGGTTCGACGATCAACAACATTGTTTAAAAAAACATACTGTTATTGAAACGTTGTAGGCACAATAATATCAAAGGATAGGTTAAAAGGGCTGTGTCATCCCATATGCAAACATGTGGAGCCTTGAATTTGTGTTTTTCTCAAACTAACCAGGTTACAAAGAAAGACAAAGAATGTTCAAAATTATAGAATAATGTCACACTTTAAATTTGTATGGGGGATACGTAAATAAAAAAGGAATTTGTTGAATTAGAAAAATGTCTTAATTTTGATCAAATTGGGCCCTGCATATATTCTGCTGAGCGCACAAAGGAGATTATGTATTTGTCATGACCTATGGTCATGTCGTTTTATCGAAATAACAAGAGTATCTCTTAATATTAAAAGCTCTGTCGTCATTTGGAAAGTATGACAATGTATGTTAAAAGCCTTGAAACTATTCGAGTTGGTATTTACTGTTACATTAAATATTAGTGATTTTGGCACACATGAAAGTTGTTTATGAATTAGGGTTTTGCATAAACTTGTTTAATTAGAATTTATATTTAAAGGGTGTTTGGTATAGATTAAAATCAGATTAAAATTGAAAATATGACCGTTATTTTTGACTTTTATTAGATAGGTGGGACCCAATAACGGTCATATTTTCAATTTTAATTGGATTTTAAGCCGTACCAAACAGGCTTTTAGAGACTTACAAAATTTGGACTAAATTCTTTCTGAAAAATAAGATTTTTTAACTTATATGCATGTAATCGTGATGGGGAAGAAATTATGTAGAAAACCTAATTTGGAGGTTTACATCTTATCTTCCAAATATGCCATGTAAAATTTTACATTTTTTTTTTGGTGACATAGGAACCCGTAGTCGCTACCTCGCCGGCGGAGCCCCGACCACTGTGAGTGCGCACTTGGTAAACCCTGTTTCATGTGCAGTAGCTTGCAAACCACATATGAGAGGTAAACCACACTAGACAAGTCCGGTGCGATGAGTTCGATCAAGAAAATATTGGCTGAGAATTCGAACTCATGACCTTTGATCGTCGTGTTCATCTACCTTACCAACTCGACTACCCTTCGAGGTTAATTTTACATTTGTCTTTTTATGCATGTTAGAGTGAAGCTACATGTGCTGGAGAAATAATCACAGAGTCAATATAGGGAACAATTGTCCCCTTGTAATTGGCTATGCCAAAAAAGTGTAATTTGCAACTGCTCCCCCATAATTGGCTTAAGTCAAAATCCCTCCTGTAAGCAGATAAGCCAGAAAAGTGTAATTGGTTTGGCTTAGCCAATTACAGGGAGACAACCGTTCCGTGTATTGACCTTGTGAATATTTCCCTCGTACAAGGGGAAATATGCAACATTTACGTGTTATAGGTGATCATTTTTTAATATTTTTTTAGTACAATAAAATAAGTTCAATTAAAGAAAAAGTTTTAACCAAACAAACAACGAATTGGTACACGAATGGTTATATGTAGGACCCATATTAAGACTTCTAGATCAGAAAAGAGAAAAAAAGGTCAATCATAGACCTAGGCTATGTTTGATAGTCCCTTTTTTTTCTTTCTTTTTCATTTTCCATGGAAAAAAGGGCTATCAAATTGTATTTTTCGATAAAAATGTGCAAGAGGTAAAGAGTGGATTTCGATCTTTTCATTAGAGCAAAATTTAAATTTAAATCTATCGAGATGTGAATGAGGATGTAAAAATAATTTTGAAAATACCAATTTACACCCAATTATATACATTCAAACATATTTAGCTAATTTTATATTTTTATTTTGAAGTAAAGTTTACTTTTTTAAGTAACTCAACTATAGCCCCTGTTTGAGCCAAATTATTGTAAAATGAGAATGAAAAATATAGTCATTATTGAGACCCACACAAGAGGTAGGAACTTTGAATTTAAATATTGATGTGATGGATAACGGACATATTTTTCATTTTAATGAGATGATAATGTAGATCAAACGGGGCCATACACCTGATTTGGTTTGGTATGAGATTTACTTATACTTTAAAGCTTAGCCAAGGTTATGAAGTTTCTCATTTTGAAGTACAAAGTATACTTTTTTTGAGAATAATTCTTACATTATCGTCAAGATGTATAACTTAAATTAAAGTTTGATCAAGAAAATATTACTTATGCCCCCATTTGACACCCATTAATTTCTCATTCTAATTTTCATTTTTCATTTCAATCACACATTCTCTTAATAAAATAATATTACACACAAATCAATAACTTTTCATCACTTTTTCACCACACATTTTTACATCAATCACTATTCCAAAAATTCTTTTCTACTCAAAATGAGTTTCAAACAGGGGCTATATTTCGAAACTTCACCAATAAGTGAATTTTATAAGCACAGCCAAACACATGTGGCTAATTGCTTATAGTCAAAATAAAGACTTTTTTCATTTTCTCCACGGGTGAGACCTCCTTCAAACAAAAACAAAATAAGAAAGAAAATACAGTCTGGTGAGTGAGGTGGGGTGGGGGCCTGGGTCAGCCATTCATTAATTTACTTAAAAGCACACCACACCTATTTATCCCTCACTACCCACCCACTCTCACTCTCGGTGGTTGAATGAATGACTCTATAATGATTCGGTCTCTTGAATTTTTAGTTCAGAATGTTGGGTTTCTTTTCTCTAAGCGAATTCTGAATTCTTGATGGACAATGGTGATGCTAATGCTGGCGCTGCGCAGTTTGAGTAAAATTCATTAACTCAAATGTGAAGCTTTGATTTTGGCTCTTCCCCGGAATGCTGCAAGGTAATATTGGTTATGTTTCATATTTGCCCCTTCCATATGTTTTTTGTGCTTGTGTTCTTTTACATTTTATCAGCTTTAGATGAGTTTAAGGCAAGAAATTTTAGTAGTAGATCTGAATGTGGGAAGCTTGTACATGTTGCAGAGGTTGTTGAAAAATTCCTCGAGTTGTTCTCTGCTTTTTGTTTTATCGAAGTAGGTTTATGAATTGAATTTATCATTTTTGAAAAGAAAAAAAAACCCGATAATTCAATGAGGCTTTATATGCCTTATTGCCAGCAACTTTTAATCCATTTTACTGGGAAAATAAGCATTTGTGATGTTTTTACTGGGCATATGTCATGTAAAGAGCCAATGGGGAGGAAGGAGGGGGGAAGAAGGAAAGAAAGAGAAGGAGCCAACCAAACTTAACTGGAACAAATGAATTGAAGACGACGTCGTGTGGGTTAAGTAGAAACTATGCCGCTTTGTCTTGATTGAATTGTATTAAGTTAGTTAAAACACTTCTTTTGCATTTTGTGAGGAGAAATGCGTTTTCTCTATTTTGGAAGACTATAGATTCAGAATTGGGGAAAGATGAATGGCAGCTTTTGTAATCTCATCATTTCAGTGAAATTTGTTGAAATCGTTCAACAGCTTTTCTCATCTCCTTCTTCTGATTTTCTCTTTTACCTTGTCCCCCATTCTCTTTTATCTTTGTTTGGTGACATAAATTTAGCTGATTCAGCCGAGTTCAGTGCATTTTCTGCGTTAAGGTTTGAGGGAAGCAACCAGTAAGCATCCAGCCGTGACAGCATAATGATCATTGAAAAGGGGGCATGCCTTTGCCTTTTCCTTTACAAAAATGCCTTTTCTTCTTTCTTTAAATTATGTTTCCTTTTTAGCTATTCTAGAACTTTTCTTGAATAATCTGTCATAATGTGCTTTGCTTTTTTCACGTGGAAGTGTACAGGAGATTTTATTTATCAATTCCAGAAATATATTTCGAAATTTCGAATTCTTTGTGGTTTTGGTGGAGCACCTTTTGTCTGCTATACTTGGCTATTATGAGAAAAAGTTCAACGATTAATTTCCCGAGTTATAGATGAAATCACTCTCATTTAGTGCCTGCAGTGGCAAATGAATGTTTTTTAATTGGTAGTGCTTCACCAAGCATTCCGAGATAAATGTCTAGTGCCTTTGTAAAGAGAAGCTTTAGTTATAGTAGGTAATGAGAGCATGCAGTTCAATACAATTTATTGTTTTCTTGATCCTTTGATACCCAAATTTAACTACTACAGACGACTTCATTCCCTGTTTTAAACTGAAGCAATGAATTTTTGCTATTCAGACTGAGTAAGGAACATAGGAATAAGCTTTATCGCGTAACAATATCGACGCCTCAAATTGTTGCGCTGCAATTCGAGGTCGGGTTTGCCTTATTATGTTTCTGCATCTGATTATTGTCTTCCAATATCAATAAGGTAGAAAATAGGTGTATCATAATTTGATAACATTTTCTATTTACTCCAAAAAATTTGTTTTCATTTACTTCCAATTTTCTATTCTTACCTGGAGAAATGTTGTCTATGTTGCTTCTCTTTCATGACTACTCCGGAAATTATTGCTATAGACTTTTTAAAATTTGTGCCTTATTTTTTTGTTTCATAGGCTAATGATGCCTTACTGTTTTCCCCTCAGGAAAACTGCAATACCTGCACAGATTTCCGCTTCATGCTTCTGTGGACTTCCAAATGAAATTCTGCTTTCCTCATATATTACTTCCTTTTCTTTTTGTCATTGTAAATCTTCTGCCTCTCGCAATTGGTGATTTGAACTCGGATAAACAAGCCCTTCTCGCATTTGCTGCTGCTGTTCCACATGGTCGGAAACTCAACTGGAATCCTGCTACACCTGTCTGCAGCTCTTGGGTAGGAGTCAAATGCTCTCAGGATCTCAGAAATGTGATTTCTCTGCGGCTTCCTGGTGTTGGACTTTCAGGTCCAATTCCGGACGACACTCTTGCAAAGTTGGATTCGTTGAGGATTCTCAGCCTACGATCCAATCGCCTCAGTGGTAATCTTCCTCCCGATATCCTTTCACTTCCTTCTCTTCATTACCTCTTCCTTCAGCACAATAATTTCTCTGGTGATATTCCAACTTCCTTTTCCCCTCAAATCAATGTTTTGGATATCTCATTTAATTCAATTACTGGAAAAATTCCTCAAACGGTTCAGAATTTGACTCAACTTATTGCACTGAACCTTCAAAACAATTCTCTTTCTGGATCAATTCCCAACCTTGACCTTCCGCGGCTCAAACATTTGAACTTAAGCTACAACCATCTTGATGGCTCTATCCCATCTTCTCTAAAGAAGTTCCCTAATTCTTCATTTATTGGTAACACTTTATGTGGTCCGCCCCTAAATGTTTGTTTCCCAGTTAGTCCGCCGTCTCCTTCCCCTAGTTCTTTTCCACCTCCCTCAGAAGTCCCTCAAAATCAAAGTTCTAAGAAAAAACTTGCCTTGGGAGCTATCATCACCATTGCAGTGGGAGGGACTGTAGTGCTTTTTCTTATAGCCCTCGTTTTATTATTCTGCTTCTTTAAGCGAAAGGAAAGTGATGACGGTGCCATGCCCAAAGTTAAGTCTTCTGGTGGTGGGAGGAGTGAGAAGCCAAGTGAGGAGTTTGGTAGTGGGGTGCAAGAACCGGAAAAGAACAAGTTGGTTTTCTTTGAAGGCTGTTCTTACAACTTTGATCTTGAGGATTTATTAAGGGCCTCGGCTGAAGTGCTGGGAAAGGGTAGCTTTGGGACCGCATACAAGGCAGTCTTAGAAGAGTCAACAACAGTTGTGGTGAAAAGATTGAAAGAGGTGATAGTGGGGAAGAAGGACTTTGAACAGCAGATGGAAACTATCGGGAGACTGGGACAGCATCCAAATGTGGTGCCACTACGGGCTTATTATTACTCCAAAGACGAGAAGCTCCTTGTTAACGACTATTTTTCAAGTGGTAGCTTGGCAACTGTTTTGCATGGTATGTAAATTCCTCCCTCCCTCTCTCTGGGCTCCTTTCTTTTTGCGGCATTGCGTAGGCTCACATTTTATCTAGCATCTTGGTTATCCTTGAAGATGGCAGCATCTAAAAAAATAAAAAAATAAAAATTGATTACTTTGTCTAATGTATTTGGAACTAAATTTCTTTGGATGGACTCCCATTCTCATTATTTTTGGAACTGTACTAGATCAAGAAAATGTATATGGCTCTATTCTGTCCATCAATAACTTAACTTTCATTGTTGAAACATTTTTCATCCTGTTGATTTTGATCTTTCTTGTTCCTCTTTTTGTTCGATTCTACTTCACAGCCAACAGGACTGCTGGAAGAACTCCATTGGATTGGGAGACGAGAGTGAAAATATCCTTAGGAGCAGCAAAGGGCGTTGCTCATCTTCATTCTGCTGGTGGTGCTAAGTTTACTCATGGAAATATAAAGTCATCTAACGTCCTTCTGAACCAAGATTTAAACGGTTGTGTCTCGGATTTCGGCTTAGCTCCCCTAATGAACTATCCAGCCACTTCTCGGCACATAGGTTACCGTGCTCCAGAGGTGATAGAGACGAGAAAGCATTCTCACAAATCTGATGTATACAGCTTTGGAGTCGTTCTACTTGAGATGCTTACAGGAAAGCAACCGATTCAATCGCCAGGGCGTGATGATATTGTTGATCTACCAAGGTGGGTCCAGTCTGTTGTCCGGGAAGAATGGACTGCTGAAGTTTTTGATGTTGAGTTAATGGGATTCCAAAACATTGAAGAAGAGATGGTGCAAATGCTGCAAATTGCCATGGCATGTGTTGCAAAGGTTCCAGACCTGCGACCTAACATGGATGAAGTAGTTCGAATGATCAAAGACGTCCGGCAATCCAACTCCAGTAACCGGCCATCTTCAGAAGAGTAAATCCAAGGACTCGGTTGTACAGACCGACCCCCTGATTCTTTCGTAAATTCTTAATCATTAATCACGTATTTCAAAACTTTCTGATTTTTCTATGTTCAAGTTCTGAAAAATTCATCACTGTGAAAATTTCTGGTTGTATTTAAAGCCTTAGATGCATTTATGGCTCGTGAGTGGGAACTTGCCCAAGATTAAATGGCCTTGGCGTGTAGTGGATTGATTTGCTTTACAATAGAAGTGTTTGTTTCCTTTTCGACACCGTTTCTTTTTGATACTATTTTCATGGTAACTGTGTCTTTCGGCTCACACTAAAGTACCATTTGACAGTATTAGAAGAATGATGCGAACGTGAAGTGTTCAAATCGAAATAATGAAAAATATAACAATGGTAGGCTCGTTCGGGAGAGTCTTGACCTCCCAATTGAGTTTTCGAAGAAAAATCTCAAGATGATTTTGAGAATGACCCTCGATGTGGATCTAGAAAGAGGTCCATATGCACAATATTACAGTAAGGAGAATTTAAATTGTCTTGACAGAATAAATATTCCTTCTTTCTTTGGCAATCCGTGTTTCAATACGAGTCCGAGAATGAGAAAGTTTGGTTTGGTCATTCATTTACAACCTCAAATTTAGCAAAAAAAAAGGGCATGCCATTCTTCTAAATATAGAAGGCAAACGCGAGAATGGAATAATCAGACTATTGAAATATGAATACCAGAACAAAGATTCTTATTATTTCCTCCATTAAGAGTGGGGTTGTGAGGTTGCTCTTGCAATGGCGGGTTCGGCGGCCAAACCATCCAAAAATGGCCAAATCCCTTCATTGTCAAGTGGTGCAGCCGCCAACCGCAACCACCAGCAGAGCTTTCAAAAGAATCTGTCACGGCGAGTTTCCTTCAATGAATCCACCCTAGCCAAGTCACGTGTGGAGCCATATGGTGGTGACCTTGAAGGGCAGGGCAAAAAAGGACGCTGCGGTTCACGCTTCAACATGTGCTGCGCCTGCGGTTCCTTAATCGTCGGCGTCTTCCTTCTCTTCATCCTCCTCATAGGCGGAATATACTTTGCGTTCCTCCAGTCGAACCTCCCACATTTCCACATCCAGAGGATTGACATCGTTAAACTTTACGTCAACGAATCCAAAGCCGATACATTCTTGACATCGGAGTTTGACATACGCCTCAATGCATCCAACAAAAATGGCAAGATTGAGCTCATATATAGCGACATGCACGTTGAAGTATCGTCTGAAGGCGTCGACTTGGGGAAAATGCAGTTGAAGGATTTTACTCAGAAACCTAGTACGACAGCTGAAGTAAAAGTGCATACCTCGGTTAAGGACAAGGAGGTCGAAGATGCTGATGGTAAAGATTTAGAGGACAAGTCCAAGGTTCATCAGTTGCTTATGGATATTGTCCTAAGAGGTCACATTGATTTCTTATTGCATGGCAAGAAATTATTGAATGGATTTCCATTTAAAGTTTTGTGCAAAAGCATCTATGAAGGAGATATTGACAATGGACATCCTCCTTCATGCAATGTCAAAATGAGCCCTTTAATGTAAGAAAATTCCTCATCAATTACACACATCATACGTATATATTTGCAAGTAATGCTATTAATTAGAAGTGCCGATGATCGTCAGACTATCTGATGTGAGACAAGAGTCACGTTGTCCTATAAAATTGGGATACATTTTAGCCGTTGTTTGATTTAATTAAAAAGCTGAAAAAATCGAAGTCAAAGTTAACAATTAATTTTAATAATACATTTAGGACCTGTTTGGTTTGGATTTTCCAATTCTACAGTAAATCAATTCTCATTTTTCAACCACACATTCTTCAATAAAATAATATTTTACATCACATCAATACTTTTTTCTTCTTTTTCAACTACACATTTCCCATTATATCACTATTCAAAATCAATTCTTCCTCCAAAAAATCTAAACCAAACAAGCTCTTAGTAAAATTCATAACTTTTATCAACTTTTCACCTACACATTTTATTAACTTTTATCAGAATTTACAAAACGGAGTTTTAGCGAAATCAAACCAGGCTTAATTTATAGCAAAACGTGGTAATTATTTCACTGTCACATAGATTGTTGATAATTAAAACTTCCGATGAATATTTGATATATACACATTCATATCTTATTTTGTTTGCAATGGATATTGGCGCAGTTGATGAAGTAGAGAAGAAAGAATTGGAAGGAGAAGGTGCAGCAAAGCGTCAATGAGTTGTTACAGCCTTAGATTCACATTGCATTAGATATTTAATTAATATGAGTGGAGTTGGTCTAACTTGTGACTATTTTCAGCCCTTTTTGATAATATCTAGAGTGAAAGCAGATTGTGATTTTAATAAATTAATAATGCCATTATTGGATCTGCTCTCTCTCTCTGAATTAGTAATTATTTTGTGTTTTTTGAGAAATCGTTTAATCTAACCATGCGTAGGTTAAAGAGAGCTTTACTATAGATAGTAATCTTTCTTATCGAAAAACTCATAAAATGACGTTTTCGTTTTGAAGACTAATATTTTTGGGAACTTGAAAAAACATTTCAATTAATGTGTAGGATCGAATTTCAATCATCTCATTTGAAAATAAATCCATATTAATGAGACAGACTAAACATTTTATGACATTTCGTCACTATCATTCGAGTGATTCAACGCATGGGCTTAAAAGTTGACTTACTGCAACAAAACAATCCCTCAATTATATTGTGATTCGAACACATGATCCTATCTTTGATACCACTTTAAGGATCGAATTTCGATTTTTTCATTTAAAAATAATTTGGTGTTTGAAATGTTTTGCGAGATTGTCCTCCATGTTTACCTTACCGAGTGCGGTGGTCCGGCTACTTCAGTCAGCGGTCGCTACCTGCAAAATGAGGTCGTGGATTTCTCTCCTATTGTACCTCCGGCGTGAGAATCAGTAATCGATTTGTGAGAGTAGAAAGATAATATAATGTGAATTCACGTAGTTTGGGTTTCAAGAAGACAAACATTTCTCACATTGGAGGTATTTTATAGGCACATGTTGCTACGCGCGCGTTTGACGGTTGCTGGTGCCACGTGTCCCACATAAACCTCCCAACTTCCCCCACGTTTTGGTAGAATGACCCTCACACCTCAAGTAGTTGGTTGTACCCACGTTTGCCGTTGGACGGTTCCTGTCTAGCACATTGTCATTTATGTAATTGAGTGTGACATTGGACCCATAGTGGTGACGGTTTGTGTGGACGTAGAGGGCATCATGGGGGTCGACGACCTCATGGGCGTAGACAGCCTCATGGGGGTCGAAGGTCTCATAGCGTTAAACGGCCTCTTGGTGGTAGACGGCCTCATGGGAGTAAACGGTCTCATAGAGGTAGACGCCTCATTGGAGTTGACAGCCTCATAGCGGTAGACGGCCTCTTAGAGGCAGACGGTCTTATGGTGGTAGACGGTCTCATGGTGGTCGACGCCTCATGGGGGTAGACGGCCTCATGGTGGTCGACGACTCATGGGGGTAGACGGCCGCTAGGTGGTAAACGACCTCATGGGGGTAGACGGCCGCTAGGTGGTAAACGACCTCATGGTGGTAGACAACCTCATAAGGGTAGACGACCTCATGGGGTTAGTCGGCCTCATGGTGGTAAACGCTTCATGGGGGTAGACGGCCTCATGGGGGTCGACGACCTCATAGCAGTAGACGACCTCTCAGTTGTAGACGCCTCATGGGGGTAGTCGGCTTCATGGTGGTCGACGCCTCATGGGAGTCACAGCCTCTTAGTGGTAGAGGGCCTCATAGGGGTTGACGACCTCATAGTGGTAGACAGCCTTATGGTGGTAGAGGGCCTAGAGGCTCTCACCCCACTGAACATTTTGAATAATTATTAATGGCATCATGTATCAGTGTTAATTGATGATAGGCTAAACATTTTATGATAATAGATCAATATCATTTGCATGACACGTCCCATGAACTAAAGAGCGGCCTCGTTACACCCCAACAAATGTTTTCTAATTTTTTTTAAAAAAATTTTAACAAAAAAAAGATCAAAAACTGTGCAAAAATAGAAAAATTCAAGAAACTTTTGATGCAAACTGATTATGACGAATCCATTGCCCGACCCGAGGACACCAAGAAGACCGAGGAGATACCTCACTTTCTGACACATTTATGCCACACCTCCTCGGGCGTATCTCCTCGGGGGGTCATTAAGTCCGAGCTCTGTGAACCATCCTCGCGACAATCCTGCCTCGTACGAT
>CAIGRF010342435.1:36410-56163 GCA_903798235.1 Fraxinus ornus
AAATAGTTGCTGGGTAAATTGTGGGTCTATTTAATAGACAATTCAAAAAGCAGATGCTGTGTGTAATGTGTTGAATCTCTCAAGTGTCACATCAGTAAATTCCCACCTCCCACATGTCACTGAGTTTTCAAACAAGGTAGAAGCAACTAATTGAAATAATGAGGTGCCCATGAAATGAACCAGCAATTGGTATTTCTAGAACTGCCAGATGCTCATTATGTATTATAGTGCCAGTGGAGATTTAAATTATGGTGAATGAGACAAGTGAATGTACATTTAGAGTGCAAGTGTTCACCAGAGGTATCAACTAACAATGAGAAACCAAAACATTGGTTATAGAAGTAAAATATACACTAATTTAATCAAGAAAGTGTAATTGTTATTCAAATTCTCAACCAACTACATTACTCGTGAAATGTCATCCTCTTAAAGAGTGGTGTCACGAACCGGGAAATACTAGGATTCACTGCAAATGAAAACGATTTCAAATTTCAAATTTTAAAATAAAATTAAAGATATCATGCTAGGTTCACTCTACCAAACGAGTTGGTGACAAGGGGAATAGCCTTCGTGATGAATTGCCGGTGAACATATTGTTACCCTAAACCTGTTGCATTAGATTATTTACTATTTGCAACTGGTTCGACATCAAACAATTTACATGATCATGATTACAAGATAATGATGGTACCACCCCTATCGTTGCTTCTTGGATTGATAAGAATTTTGAGTGATTTAAATAAGTTGAGATTTTTTCAGGTCGGACAAAACTCCTCTATCTTCACTGCCCCTCTCATTGTACAGAACCTTCAGATCATTGGGAGAAAATGTAAGTTGCATGATGCCCTCAAAGCCAAAATGATATAAAACTATTCTAAATAGAGGTACCTTACCTTGTCAATGATCCCATATTCAACTGCCTCGCTCGGACTAAAATATTTTGGACGCCTTATGTCTTCTTCAATCTGCTCAGGCGATTTTCCTATATGCTTCGAGTAGAGTTTAACCTTTGCAAATCAAATATGAATGGTCTATAAGCATAGGTTCAGCAGTTTGTCAAGGATATACAAATTTGTCGTTTTCCAATGCAACTTCCAACGTGACCGAGTGTGACAGATGATTGCTCTTTCACACGCATGCAGGCATAAATACAGTTGGTCAAAAGCATACAACAATAAGCACACAAAACAGTGACATTATTTTCCAGTTTCTGCAACAAGAAAACATGGGACTAAGCAGAGGGAAACAAAGACCCAAATGATTGTTTGATTACCAACTCAGCCTTCACATTTTTAACTTCTTTTCTCATAAGTTCAACATCTGATGCTTGACCCTGAAATCTAGCAATTGGCTGCAAATTACACGGGCAATGGATATTAGTATAAAAATAACACAAAGCAAGAAAACAAAATCATATTTTTGCAATACAAGGTTCGTAAGTGTGCCTAGGAGGATGGGGATTGATTAGAACCAAAGGCAGATTATCAATTCTCAAGAAATTAACATCAGAGAAAAACATGTAGTATGGCTAAAAAGAACCTGCTTAATCATGATTGTTGATGATGGCAAGGCAGAACGGTTGCCTTTCGCACCAGCAGCCAAAAGCAAGGCTGCTTCTCCCCAAGCATTTCCAACACACAGCGTGAAAATAGGTGGCTTGACATACCTTCATGCCCAGTTATTCATTAGATTACAATGAATACAAGAAAGTAAATTTACACAATTGACACTCCAATAGTTAGCATATGGTCAACATCTCCAAATTACGTTTATTCCTTCATCATATATCTTCAAGTGTTCAAGATAGCAAATGTCATTTTCCAAAAATTAAATGATTTTAATTGGAGATGAGATATTAATGACTTCACTGAAGGAAAGGGGAAAATTTTACTTCACAAATCTGTCAAATGCCCATGAATGTATAATCTAGTAAGCATGCTAGCTTTGCTCAATCTACACTAACAAGTAGAACTTGGTAACTCATAGCAAGTAGAAGACATAATCTTCCCTCTTTGCGCTATTTCAGAATTATAGTAAATGCACATAACTCTCTGCTTTCACAAAACTGATTCGACGATTTTGATATAATCTTATGGTTGGACCACATTTTCAAGATGCTACACAAAGATCAATCTTGCATCGGCCTTTTATGCCTTTGACAAAGGTACAAGTATGGCAATAAGATTTATAACCTCATAACATCATAAATTGCAAAAGCTTCTGTCTCGTAGCCCAACTTCTCCCCACCCTGCAAAATTGTGAAAATTAAACAGAATGATGAATCAGTCATCCTGAAGTACGTTGGTCATTTCATTTTACAGAAGCTTCACATTAAAAGCTTACAGGAACAATTATTCGTGAAATTTGAGAACTACATGTTTCCCAGTGCAATGCAGAGTAAAAGGGAAATGCCTTTAGAAGCCAATCACGACTGCATTTTCTGAACTCAATATAAAATGGAAAAATAGAATGTACTTTTAACGACAAATTAGTCCAAGGCACCGCCATCTAAATTATGTCTGCATCAATAGCATGTACATTTTGCAGATGATGTCTCAATGCAGATATTAAAAGGGCTTAGATTAGCCCAAACACAAACTCTACTGAATCTTCCACAAAATCCAAGTTCGGGGTAATAACTTCAAGTGCATGCCAATAATGGATTGGATTTTGATGAAACAACATATTATACATAATCAATGCTTAGTTAACAAGGAAAAGTATTCAATAGAACATAGATTTACAGAAAAACGAAACCTACCAGCCCGTTTGCCAATACTAAGGGCCGTTTGATTCTCATTATTGTAGAATAAGAATGAAAAATATAGCCGTTATTGGGTCCACACAAAAAATAGAAATTCAAAATTGATGGCTTGATGTTATAGATAACGGTCATATTTTTCATTTTTATGAATGAAAAATGAGAAACAAACGTAGGCTAAACTGAAAGTAGCAAGTAAAATTGACCATATTTATATATCCATGCATATAATTCTTTCTATTGAAAAGGGAAAATAAATTCTGAGGCTGTATATCGTTAGTTTTACAATCATCAAGTGGGAATTGAAGCATAGGTGTAGTTGGTTATCGGTTCAAGAACGTAAGGTGCCCCTCAGGTATAATGTTAATCTTAATTACAAATACTTATTCTGAAAAAAATTGAATTCTTTCTTAAACTGCAGAAGTTTTAAGCAATGCTAAATAGGTAAACTCAACAATATTTTGTACCCTTTTCCACAAAATTTGAAGCACCATTCGTAGAATAGTCAGATAAGCATAATTATGTCTAACCTTGGTTGTACCGGTGGAATTTACGTAAAGATAAATTGGCTTTTCATCGTCTTCATACTGAAGGTAAAGAAACTCAGCAAGTATCAGTTCAGTGACAGATGGCACCAGAGACATGCCCAAGTAGACAATACGATTCTTATACAAGTAAGATGCCAAATCTGGAGGAGGTTGCTCCCATGCACTTCCTCTTGAGAAAGGGATGACCTGTTAATAGAATTGTACCCAACCAACATTCAAGATGCTAATGAGAATACTAGAAGCATAATTCATTATAAGTATGTGGGATATACTATTTATGGACTTGAATAACAGTCAAGAAAATCACCAAAACAAATAGGACACAAACAACAACTAGAAGCATAGCCACATCAATAATGATTAAAATGATTTGTGGGGAAGTTGGAGAAGAAAATTAAAATAAAGATTTAAAAAATGTTTAATATGCTTATCAATAATTTTAAGGAGATGAATTGAGTTTAATGATTTTATTTTACTGAGGGGAAAAAAATACAGAGATGCTACTGTTTATTGAGTGCAATGAAGTTAAACAAGTTACCGCAAAAATTGGACACAAACAGCAACTAGAAGCATCAACACACAGACAATTTGTATCTTACCCAGATAGCATATCGTCATATTGAAAAATTAAACAAATGCACTTGACATGGGCTAGTTGTTTGAGAAGTAAGTTCTATACACCGTAGAATGCAGATGAAAAATAAGATGATGGAAAGAGAGAAAATAATTTGCAATAATCTTATTAATAATTTTACCATACAAGCCAAATAAATAGATTGTAATGCATAAAAAAGTTTGATCAAAATAAATAGAGCAATGCAACTAGTTTTCCTGATCTTTGTGGATGAAGAATGTGTATAAATTTGTGAATTCACAATATATTCACAATAAAATCTCTAGTGAAGAATTTACAAATGCTTTGAAAGAACCAATTCCCCATCATTAAAAGCCAAAATTTCGATTAAGAGCCCTGCTCATTATTAAGAATTCTCGGTGCACAAAAGGATAAGCCCAGCTCTATCACAAAGGAGTTCATCATTTCTTAAGCTGAACAAGATAAGGAGCTATGATACACCGATGCAGAAACGTGCGTCCGACATGAAATGTGTCAAAAAAGCCAACACGTAATTTTTCTAAAAAGGTATTGACACGAAAAGTCATCGACACATTGATTAAATTCTTTAAAATTCTTCATTTATATAGTATAAATTTAAGCTTATACATATTATTAATCTTTCTTTTTGAAATATTTAAATTATATGTACATATTTGTTATTAAATAATAACTTTTAATTAAAAAAATGTATAATATTTCTGATAAAAAAAAAATGACCATGATAGAATGTACGGAAGTTTCAGTATTCGAACATGTATTCAAGATGTTTTGAACACGTACAAGAATACACCACATTAGTTGAAGTGTCCATGCAACATGGATAAGGAGGGATCATTTCCTATAAATTGGGGTGGATAAGTATGTTGTACTTACATAGCAAGCTGGTGCAACTCCTTTATCCTCCAACTTCCAAATAAGTGTCGTAAGAATCAAGTGTACACACGGAATAGAGGGAAAATTTATGTTTCTTCTTGCAATTTATCTATGAGAACCAACATATATTATCTATTTTAATACAAACATACATCATTGTTTCAATATATACTTTCCGATAGAAGCTCTAGACTAGGGGATACCTTCAAATTGCCTAAGTGAATTCTAAAGTCTTGGTAATTGTAAATACTTGAGTTCTAGTTTCTAGTTTCAGTTCGATACGGTACCAATGCTTTCTTTAGGAATAACATCAATTTTGAACCTGTAAGCTTAACGCCAACCCTGATACCTCTGCTTCCACTTAAGACTACCCAGCAAGATATTTTACATATTGAACCAAGCAAAGACATGATATCAACAAGTTATATTATGACAGAGCAGATAAGGATCAGTGAATTGAGAGTTTTGCTGGATTAATTAATTGCTAATGCAACCAACATTTCACCTGAGCATAGGTATTGAGGGATGAATAGCACCTACTAATATCCTAAACATCACTGATTTTGAAGTTGAGCAAGATTTTCAGTCAGCTATATCACTTTTTAATGGGAAATGCTATCACTCATCGTCATTCTGCACTAAGCGTGACTATGGAATACTCAAGCAGAAATTTAGAATCATAATCGAGCCATACTGTGGAGGGAAAACATGCAACTGATAGAAAATGCAGGTTGCAAGAAGGCTGCCTAAAAGTCACGGCAAATACTGTCCAACAAAAGCTTGAATATGCATGTATCAAATTAGCTGCAAATATCTAAAGCCAATATTTTATACCTTCATTTGATACAAACTTGCCAGTCCAAGGTTTAGACCAATAGCAGTTCATCAACAACACTATTAAATCAAAACCCATACCTAGTTAAGCAAAAAACCCAATCTTTTTTTTTTTCAGCTCTAATTAACGTCATCACATATGGCATGTACAAAAATCTACACCATTACCATATACCAAACAAAATTAAAAATGAAAAAAGCATAATCCTCAAACTCAACTGATAACAAAAACCCATATATAAAAAACACGTGTAAGCGGGAGAAAGAGTACCATAGTGACGCCACCGCGTTTGGCGCGAGAGGCGGAGGAATAAGGTGTGAGGGAGATGGGTCGGATTTTATGACCCGAAAAGTCCCCCGATACGCTGCCACCCACAAAAGGAGAAAGAAAGCTGGTGGATAAAAAGGCTCCTACAGAAGAAGGAGCAGATAGAATCGGATTCGAGTTCGGATTCAGACATGGGGATGTCAACTTAATTCGGGTCGTTGGAAGGAAGTGAGAAGCCATTGTTGCTACTGACAAAGCGTAATAGCTCAGAGAAGGGAAGATTGGCTTCAGCCTTCGGTGGAGGTTTTTGGATTAGAAAAGTGGCAAAGGCGTGAGCCGGCTAATTTCGCCCATTACCCAGCGGAGCGGCCCTCGTCCGGTCTACTACTCGTTTACCTTTTTTTTAGGCTTATTTGCACAAAACGTCCCTACGTTTGACAGTTAGTGTGCAAAACGTCCCAACGTTTCATTTTTTTGCATTTTCGCCCCTATTTCAACGTTTCAGTGTGGAAAACATCCCTTTCACTATTTTTCAGTGTAAAATGACCAAAATACCCCCGATTTTAAATAAAACAAATAAAATAAAAATAAAAATAAAAAATAAATTGTAATTATATTCCCAAACTTTTTAAAAAGTGCAAGTGAGTCCAAAAGTCTTATTAAAATNTTTACACTGAAAAATAGTGAAAGGGATGTTTTCCACACTGAAACGTTGAAATAGGGGCGAAAATGCAAAAAAATGAAACGTTGGGACGTTTTGCACACTAACTGTCAAACGTAGGGACGTTTTGTGCAAATAAGCCTTTTATTTAAAATTTCGATTCGATAATTTATTTTATTGTGACAATAATATATTTTTTATTATTTTAATATTTTTTATTTTTAAAAGTTACATTATTCAAATATATTTGGTAAACTAAAACTTTATTATTTGTCTTAGATAATCTTAATTGTCATAATCTATTAAAATTAATGAAATTTCGTAGAATTTTCCATTTAAAGTATTGTATTCTTGAAAAAAAAAAAATTAAATAGGACGGGACCCTTGTTATCTGTACCCCTCCCATATCCAACTCAAATATCTGATTAAGCTAGTAATTCCCGCCCCTTTCAGGGCTAGGACCAACGAATATCGAGTTTGAAGAATTTTTTTTGACATCCCTAGATTAGAGGGGATTTAACATGGAAATAAGAACGGGTCGGGCGGTTTTCGTCTCGTCACAAACTATGAATTTGGGCCCTGAGTTTTCTTTTTATTATAACTCTTCGAGCAAGATATGTACAACCACGTGACAGTTGTGCAGCAAGTAAACTTGAACCCACACTACACATCATTCTGTTCAAGTGATTGTTTGATTGAACCCCATGTGGGAAGGCCAAACTCCTATGGAAAGGTCAAACCCATTTGCAAGATCCAACCCCATGCGGAAGGTTGAAGCCCTTGGACGAAGCAAGGCCGTTACGAGCTCCCATAGTGCAGAGGGTCGAATCTTCAACGAAAGATTGATATGACAACTCATTGTTATAGCCATCTTACCAAGTCAACAAGTCAAGTCTAAACTCTATGAGTCAGATTTAAGGCTGAAAAAATGTAATAACATTAAATGCATTTGATTAATTGACGTCCCTTAAGAAATGCCCTGGTCAAATGAATGAGGCCACGTGTCTTTCGCATCTAACGGTTCTTATTTATCATCTTCTTCTATAAAAGCTCACACTTTGTGTCATTTCAATGTAATACAAATTTAGACTATTAAGCTATAACTTTGATTTCTCTACATTTCTCAAATACCCTCCCCAAAGTTGAATCCCTTTTCTACATAAGAGGCTCGCTTCTAAAGCAACCCCCACACTCAAATATTCGTATTGTCAACTGACGGGGTTGCACACGACCGCTATCACCACCACTGGGAGAAAGTAATGCGTAGCTAGCAGTTTGTCTTAGTGTATAGGAACATGCTTACATGGACACGAGAAGCCTTAAGATTTATTGGTCATGTTGGAAGTACAAGTTTCTAGATCAACACTTTTTTTTTCTTTTTCTTTTAATGAAAAAATGGAAAGTGGGCTCCACACTAGTATGACATTATACGTGAGCGAATAACATAAAATTTGATGAAAATTGTTCATTAGGACTAGTTGTACACCTATTTCAATAGGATGGGGGATGAGTGTGCTCGCTTTCTTTAGTTGAGGATCAACTTGCTAATATTTCCACAGAGTTCAATACCATTACTGAAATTTTATTTTAATTATAAATGTTTTTTAGTGTGTTTTAAAAGCAGTGCTGAATACAACTCTACTATTAAACAATTGACACTCGAAATATGATCTGGTGCCAAACAACACAACAAAAGCAATCATGAAACTATCGTAGACAATGACCTAATCAAATCAAAATATGTCTATCGCTACGTGACAATATTGTTACATAATCAAGTGCTACGAACGTTTTACATACTAGTGGCCTAAAAAATGCCAATTGATTTTTGGTCATTGGATACCACAGCCTACAGTGGCAGCAACCAAGGATGATGGTTGTAAGTGAGCAAAGATACAGGACCAGTTAGGTGCTAACATGCATTAAAACAAAAGAACCTTGCAATTCGAAGTGCAAATCGGAGAAAAATCATTTATTTCCATGTGTGGGTTGATTGGCGAGTATACCAATAAAATTACACTGAAGAAACTACAGAACAACATAGAGCTCCAATATGGAGCTTCCAAATACATTTAACAAAGAAGCAAATTGAAGGTTACAAGTGATCTACCAAATGGCATTGGCAGAGACATTTATTCCTGTTCGACAAACATTCAAGGACAAGCTAAGGGATAAATTATGGGAGTTGTTGGATGAGCAAAGTGAACTCGCTCTGTCCCAAATCCTAAAGCAAGGTTGGATACTTGGCATCAAGAAAGTCTCTCAAGGTTTTTGCAGTTTTTAGACCCCCCATTACTTCTGCCAGCCTCTCGACTGGAAGGAGGGCAAGTTCGGCCAAGCTTTTACACTCATCCATAATCGATTTGTAGTTGGAATCTGTCACACCTGGCAGCCGCCTTAGAAACTCCACAGCAGATGTGTTGAAATTTTCCGCTCTACATGAAAAAAGCTAGTGTCAAAAATGTGTCAAAATTAACCTTCCAAACACACCTCTGCCACTTGATCAAGCCTCATGACGTTATAGCAATATACCATTAATTCTCCAACGTCTTAAAATTTATTAACCAACTTTATTTTGACTTTTGGATATCAAAGGAATAACACATTCATACCAGGATTATGAATTTATGAGAGCAGTGTATATATATATATATTACCTAACATCATTTTCAACAATACCCTCTTCTGATGGGACACCAACTCTAATTGCCCTTGCCTCATCGGGTTCATCTTGGTTTGCTTTAAGAGTAGCAAAAATTTCTGCAGTAGCATGCAAGCTGCGAGACCAGAGAATGCGCAGACGAGGAAAATGGAGAACAAGCAAGGACAGTTTGGATATTATGCTATTTGGTGAAACATCATCCCCAATATCGCTTACAGTCTGCATAGATATAAAGTAGTTCAATTGAGGAAACATTAAAATGCGCTTCCTATCAATAAAATTAAATTCCGGTATTACATCATACCAGGAATGAAAAGCTTTTATCTTGTGAAAACTCGATAAGGAGAACTGGTATCCGATAATAGCGTGACATCATTTCCACTTGGTGGTATAGACGACCAGATGAAAAACTGCCGAAAAGATCTTGTATACTCTTCCGCTCTACACATATCAATGGGGAAAGTATGTAATCTCCAACTTCCAAGGTCACTGGAATGATGCGCATACCTTTCTGGTGGAGTACATTTGGGAGGCTGCTCATAAACTCCCTCATGTCCACTATGACCTGGACAAATTACCAATATTACTAGTCTTAATCTATTTGGATTACTATCTATTGCAAAAGCATTCAAATACCCGCATTTCTTTTTCTGCTTCCTTCTTTCCACCTGCTTTTCTGGTAATCAAATTTTGAGCAGTTGTGGATTGCGGTTCGAGGGAAGAATTAACTTCTAGCAAATGTGCATCCTGATAGTTGTCCAAGCGATAACGATACAATCACAGAATTATAAAAGTTTGGAATTCAGAAAGAATTTCACTTTGCATTAACTATTAACCATGCAACAGAAACTTAAAACATTTCATAGAAGACAGCAATACAGAATTCCGTTCCAGTACAACAAAATAACTAGGCAGCTAAGTAGAAACTCCATTTAGCCAAGCAGCATGAAATTCACTTCCCAAAATCCAGTCATGAGCCAAATTGCAGAACTTGTGTGAAACAGGAAAATTGTAGGTAACATCAACATTGCAATGAACATCTGCCTATACATCACTATACTTTCCCTAATAGGAACCATATCCATGCTATTGACATTTGACACACTTATTCCTATTATGACTGGTAGGGAAAAGCTAAAGACAAGCTAGAATTCAAACAAATACTTGATAAATAAGAACTACACTCCAATTTTTTTAGAGTACTTCCATTTCTTTTATTCTTTAGATAGACTATCAGAGTAATTACAGTACACCAGCATTTGCTATTTAAACGAAAATCAGCCATAATGAAAAATCAGCTTTATCTTCTTAGTAAGTCAGCTAGAAATTCATTCATTTATAATCCATGCAATACTGTTACTTTGTTAGACTTCTTTAAGGTCTTCCAACATGAAGGACATGTATCACATTTCTCCTGTTTGAACTCAAAGAACATGGAGAAAGACCACCTTTCACAATCACCACATAGGCAGTGACTGGTCAGTAAAATCGTCCCTAATTCACTTTGTAAGTTGTCTTAATCAGCACAAAAAAAAAAGAAATACCCACATTCTTATTCCAAGCAGGAACTCGTGACCATTTACATTGTCTTAACTAACTTCTTTTGAAAGTAACAATTACCCTGCAATTTATAAGTTAAAGCATTTGAGTTGCTCAAATTAGGGGCTGAGGCCACACCAGTTCGTTTTGGTGGAAGGATTTTATTTGATAAAGGATAAAACACAAGGCTTTTCGAAATAACATGCAATTATATCAGCATTGGGTAAAACCTTTTTGATTTGACAATATGGATAGTCATCACCACCCAGCTTGATTAAATGGTTTGTGATTGAAGGACATGATTCCAAGGGTCAAATTATCCCTTCTTCATCATTAAACATTGCAGCCATGTATTTTTCACTTAGGACTTGAGAATAAAAAGCAATATTAAGTTTCATATTTAAAAATATTACACTTTTTCATCACTTAACGAGTGAATTCATCAAAGACAATAAAATAGCAGTTCAATGATGTTTAATCGCAGATATTCAGTCCGTGAGATCAACTTTAGAAGGAATCCTCCTGTAGAAGTCTTCTTCCAGAAACTTAGTCACTAGATTAACCAACTCAGAGGATGAACACAAGGCATAAAAAAGCACTACAGTGGGGGTTAATTATCTAACTTTGCTTAACAATAATGTAAAGACATCTTTCAGATAGTGTAAATAGAAAGAATTAACTTAATAATATAGATATTGAAGTTACATTAATCCAGCTGATTAAAAAAATACTGGCTCCACCACTGATGATGTTACTCCTTGAGAAGAGTCAAAATGCAAGGAACAGAGAGAGGAAGTATTTTACAAACAAGGGCATGAACATTTGAAAAACAGAAGCATATCAAACATGTTGCAAGGACATACATCTCAGAAAACAACACTGGTAACTGATAAATTGAAAGACACATTCATGCAGAAAATGACAGGTACATATTAACAAACCTGATCAACTGGTATCATCATCAGTGACTTCTGCCTAATCAGGGATTCAAATGCACCATTTTCTCTTGCTACACTGGCTTCAAATTTTCTTACCTCTGTTGAATCTTCATAGAAAAGAAAATACACTTTCAATTTTTTAGAGGGATTTTCAGCTTTGTAGATCTCAATTTCTCTGACAAAAGCTATGTCAGGGTGATAAACAATTATGGCAGAGGGTTGTAAAATGTCAAGTATACTTTGATTGCTCTCTAAGGCGAAGAAGTGCACTGATGGGAGTTGCTTAGTACTTTCAGGTCCCTGATCATGCTTTCGAAGAACCCCTTTGTCGGAAGTCTCACTTTGAGGTGCATTTTCAAGGAGATGACCAGCGACCGCTGGGTCGCAGTAATTTTTCTTGTCTTCCAAGTCTGGAGAAAGCATCTCGGATTGATTACAAGATTCAGACTCGCGATCAATTCTACCGATAACTGATTTTTTCTTGTTGCATCCTTTTCTCCTTCCTTTCTCGTGTCCTTCACAGGTAACCCCATCTTTAGTATCAATATCCTTTTTGGCCTGTTTACCTATTTCTGTTGCTGCAGCAAGCAGTGCATCGTTTTCTTGCTTGCTAATGCTATTAAATTCCGCAGTTTGTCCAGCATTTGTGGGAACAACTCCATCCAGTACCCCAAAACCTTTAGGTGCTTTTGGTTTCTTTTTGTTACTTTTTGGTAAAGACTGCAACTCTACTTTGCTGAGCAAATATTTTTCCCACTCTTCCCGCATGACCTTCCGATAAACAAATGATAAGATATATCTGGTTAAATGTCATACAAGCTCATACATAAATGTATACTAAAACTGTAACAAAGGATGTAGCCAAAGCATTAGTATATTATCAGACTAAGAAAACAACTCTAATTATGTATACAATTGCTTATATTCCCTTGAATACGAAAAATGCAATTTGTAGAAAACATCATTTGCAGAGGCAGTCTCTGTCTGATTTTGTCATGATGACATTGGGCATGTATGGGGTGGCTTATTTCATGCTTAAAAGCCACCCCCGAAACATGCTCATTATAGACCAAGAAAAACGTCCTTCTTCTTGTTCTCTACAATTCGGAAGCTTTAAATGTCAATGAGAAAAAATGAAATATCAGTAACATCTAAGCAAGGTTATCATATAAACTTCTCTTTGATAAAGGGAAACCTTGAGAAGTTTCTCTCTTTAGAATTTACGCAAATTTTATTTTTGGGAGGAGAAGTGGAGAACTATCAGGACCTTTAGTGCTAACGTTTGTACAATTTTGGAAGCTAAATCAAAAGGATAATCATGGGCATTGAAAGATTTATAATAGGTATTGGATAAATAAGGACTTCTATAGTCAAGGTGAACAAGAAGGAACATTGTGCTGTTCTTGGTTAGAGTGCAGTAGCCCAGGACAGTTTCTTTTTAATTGTCAATGGTTCAAAGTGATGGATATTGGTGTCAGGAACTAAAATAAGTTACTCTCAACAAGAAAACTAGGAATCACACTTAAAATTCATCGGTATTTTTATGGTTCAATCAGAATAAAGCTTCAAACCTCAAAGTGGCATAGCATTTGAGGTGCCCATCTGAACCTAACCCATATTTGACAATTGCGTCAAAAGAAAAATCCTTAGTTGTTTAAATTTCAGATTTTCCCAAACTACGTGGATGGTAAATTAAAGCGAAACCAGATTTGAAGTTTTCACACATTAAACATTAAGACATTAAACAAAAAATTTAAAAGGCTTTATGAGCTTAAAAAAGTGGTAAGCATATCTACATCATAATTGATGACAAAACCCAAGATCACAATCAAGGTCTAGAAAAATGCACAGAAAAATCTGAGAATATTAGAAACCTTGTGTGAGCCCTTCGAGATGCAATCCTCAAGCTGCATGCACGAGCGTTCATCTTTGCAAGCTACTAGAACAATTCCATTGCATTTCGTCTCCCCTTCAATTATTAGTTCTTCCTTTGACGACACTTGCTTCTCTCTTTCCTCTTGTATCTCTTCAAGAATCTCCTGAAAAAATGGTCCCCGCACATAATTCTCTTCATTAATAATATCCAATATCATTGGCATTTAGCAATAGCTAAAATCATTTGGTGTACAAAATATCCTTACAACCAATTAAACCATGTACTCACTCACTCACACGCAACACCTTCCACTTTGGAGGCTCTTCCAAGACTTCCTCCAAAACTAACCCACTATTTGCCCTCGCCGAAGAATCTACATATTCACATAAAATAATAGAAACTTAAGATGATAGTTCTCATGAAAAAACTATACCAAATGCTTAATGTAATTTCTTTCCCTGCTATGCTTTTTCATACATAAAACTAATAAACTGTGCAGTTTCAACAAGTTGAGTTTCGTTTCATGGGAAAAAGACAGGCAGGATAAACCTCTAAAAACATTTCCAACAAAATTAATCAGAAAAAGTAAGACATCCAATGACATACAAGAAACGTACCGGTATAAAAAATCGGAACTTACCATCCTCACTCTTGATCTTTTCTAGTTTTCTCTTCCTGGTAGACACTGTCTTACTTGGGACTACAGATTTCCCACCATCTGACCTACCAAAATGATAAACCCTTTTCTTTGCGTACTCAAAAATCTTGTAACTGGACTCAGAAAAGATCCAAACAGACCGAAAACTCTCTGAGGCTCTCAGCGAGTCCAGATACTTCAAGTAAGTCACCGCATCATACCTATCAATGCCAGATCCACGTAACAGTCCACATTCCAAAACATAGATAAAAGGAACTGGATAATCAAACAAAACATCAATACCAAGGAAAAGATGCAGCAGCGACCGATGTACAAGAATCTCTTACAATAAATTAGTTATGTACATCAATTATAGCATAACAAAACAATTTCTTTCCGAACATAGAAGGCGAAAAGATAATAAATTTCTCAAATGAATCAAAACGTCGCTAGTTTTGGGTTATATCATCTAGTGAATCAAGTCTAAGTAAAATGCCAAATTGCTCAAGCAAATCGTTTCATGTCCATAAGCAATTTCACATTGCAAAATCCATCAGCATATCTGTAAGTTCAAATTTTACTTAACACAGCAGGCGTTTAGTAATAAATGTTAGATTTTATCTTTCTTCTCGTGTAGATAAAGCCATGTCATTTTCAAACTCTAGTTCAGTTCAACGCTTTTACTCATCAAGCAGAACAAGGTTTACATCACATGATTATTACCTCTGATCTCCAGCAGCCTAAGGGTATCACCGAATCTCCACATCTTCTAAGACCATAACTCTCATTCTTCATAAGATAGAAGTCCCACTCAATACTCATAACCTCATTTTGGTTTCTAACACTGAAATAAATTTCACATTTCCGTGGCATTTTTCAATTTAAGCAAAAAAGAACCCCCTTCCTCTCTCCATATCTGAATCTGAGGTATAAACTTGCAAAATTTGGACTGTTAGAGAAGTTTCAGTGATTTTTAATCCAGCAGCAAATTAGTATTTCTGTCTTTTTGGAACCACATTGTTAGCAAGTGTAATGAAACCAAACCCATGATGACCAATGGAACTCATATCCTTAACTCGTAGAACTGAAAAGCAGAAATTCATGCCAACTGTAGAACTTAACAAAGCCTTATCTTGTATCACTTAGTATTTTTATTCTTGTTATCTTCATATTGCCAATGAAATGTTAGAAAGTTAAAGTCAAATATACAGTACCTGGCCAGGTAATCCAACAACTTCCTCAGTGTCTTCAAATCGGAAACCAGCTGTTTCGTCTTCTTCCCCAATGTATGCCAAATAGGGTCCAACTGCCTCCTTACTATCTCATCGAACGACTTGAACAATCCATTCTCAACAGTCAAATCCTCGACATCAACCTTGTTTGTCTTCCTCATTTCCTTTAAACAAGCATCCATTACCTCAATCACTGCTTTCTGAATCCCAATCATGTAGGGTGACATTGGCACCCGAATATCAACCACCTCCGGCGGGTCCCTCTCCAAATCCTGTGAAACATGTACCTAAAATAACAAAAAAAGGATCAACAAAACGAAGATTTCCCGCAAAGCTACACGTGATGGCAAAACAGGTAGAGGTTTTGTGCTACCCAATTTCGAAGGGAACGACATAACAGGTAAAGGTTTCATGTTGAAAGATTGCACCTTGTACTGGCAAAAACAAGAAGTGTGTACTCAAAACTTCATTCAAAATCAAAATACCTGAAACCTAGGCCAAAGGTGGAGTTTCCTGAGGAAAAGGCACTTGAGTGTCCGTTCAGCTTTAGCAAAGCCCGAGACCATAGCGTGGGGCCAGTCGGAAAAGGCTCGAACGTAGAGAGACCGATTAGAAGACCTCAAAATCCTCACTATGAATGCCTCGGTAGAAGTATCAGAAAGTGAATGCGCATTGAGAAGAATAATTCCGGCAACAGCAGTAGTCGGTAGGCGGTGGGTGAGTAAGTCGACAATTAATATCCGGGCGGTGATAAAGAAGATTCCACCAGAGCCGTAGAGGGAGAAACGCTGCGGAGCCGGAAGATCGAAGGTGATTTCAGAGGTCGAAATCGGAGTTTCGTGGTTTAGGGTGTCTTGGTAATTGCGGAGGATGGAGGATTTTTGAGAAGGAGAAGCGGAGAGAATGAGGAGGGAGCCTTGTGAGGGGTGGTGGAGGTGGAGAAGATAGGAAATTAGTTTGGAGAGGCCGAGGCCGCCGGAGAGGATTACAAGACCGCCGCTTGAGTCCTCCAGGAGTTCTCCGATTATCTGTTCGTAGAATTTTAACATTGGTGGTGACGGCGGCGGTTGTGGTGGGGTTTGGGGTTTGGTTTGTTCAGTTGATGAGCATTGCGGTGGGCGGGAATGCTGTGTGTGGTTGACCCATCGGCTGTAACATCACTAGCGCTTTCATTGATAGATTATAGATGACTTTTTCTTTTTTTTTTTTATGTTTGAAAATTGATTATAAAATTGTTTTTTAAATTATAAGCAGATAAAAATAAGTAATATAAAATTTCCAACCATACATCCACTTTAGGGAAATACGACGAAGAAAAGGAAGAAAAATTTCATGGACCCTCATCTCCAAGCAAAATTTTCAAAATACTCTTTTGTGATGACCAAAGTAAAAATAATTTAAATCATTTTCATCTAATTATGTTCGTTTATACTAATTTAATCCTATTAAAAACACTGTTCTAAAAACAATGCCTAGGAGCAAGGCGAGTGCAAAACGCCCCGCCTCGACTTTTTCTCACCTTTTTTATTAATTTTTATTTTTATTTTTTAGTCAAATCTAGGAGCACTTTTTTTTACGCTTTTTTTCTTTAAAGTTTAAATAAGAAAACGATTTTTTTACGATTTTATTATTTTTAGACCTCACTTAAATCGAAGCTACGCTTTACGCTCTATGGAATACTGATTAAAAATAATTTTCATATTCTTCATGTTATCTTCTTTCTCATTATTCCATTCCTAACCTCCATCCCCCAACCTGTTGTGTCTTGTCTTGTTCGACTTTCCTTCTCTCATATTCTTCATCTGTCCCCTCTCTCCTATTAAGCATGCATCTTCAAGAACTCTGCTTCGTGTACAAAAGCAGGGGTCACAGAAAGTCAACAAAGAAGACACACACGGTGAGACCGCATATATTTTTAAAAAAAAATACAAAGTGGGGCCGGCATTGTGAGTATTCTGGTGACTTTCTGGCAAAAACCATTTCTGCTGCTTCAAAAATAGCTCAAGAGATTCTTAAAAAAAGTAACTTATACAACGAGTGCATTTTTTTATGACAACACATCGCCCTTGTTTGAAAGTCATTATTTAAAAATTATTTTTCCTCCACTCATTTTCAACACCATATTCTCCCACAATAAAAAAATTCCATTTCCCCATAAGTTCCTACTTGTCTAACAACACGTCCTCCAAAAAATCACTTTTCAAAAGACCGCTTTCACAAAAGAACTCACCTGAGCTGTTATCAATAGTTTTGGAACAGGGAATATAATTGATAGGAATGTACACTAGAAATGGACAAATGCAATAAAAAATCCAGTCACAGATTAGTTTACAAATGGAGAGTACATGCGTACCCTTCGCTGGGTGCTTCTAGTAAAAATCACATAACAGCTATTTTAAGTAGCAATCTCATCAACCTCGGAATTAAATACAAAACTCGGAAACGTTGTTGTTATATCCCTGTATATAAGCCACATATACAAAAAAACATTAATCAAATGTAACAGCCCCAAAGTAATACGTGTAAAATTGCACATGACCAACAAATATTACACTACCTCAAATACGGCAGTGTCATTATCTTCAGCAGTGAAGGATTTCGGGACACAAAATTGCGCCATTCAGATTTATCTATTTTTCCGTCCTGGTCAATGTCTGCTTCCAAAAATGTCTGTTCAATGAAGTAACGGAAAAAACAAGAAAATCTGAGTTTCACGAAAGAGTCGAGCAACAGAACCCAGATTACAGGATTCCAGTTTGTTAAGAAAATGCGACAATCTAGAAGTGAATTGTACACGAAAGGAAATACAAATTTACTCCCCAATAAAACTACTTAATAACTACGCCCCCATAATAGAGGAGCATCAGATTCTTAAAAACCAGTCTCCAAGGGTGCCTCGGTAAAGAACAGAAAAAGGTTCAATGAAAGAAGAGATCTACACTACCCAAATAACATGCAAAACATAATCTGGCATCAAAATCCAACTCTTGAAAAGCCGGAAAAGTTCAGATATCAAATAAATGGACGCATCTTTCTTTTTCTTTCATTCGCTTTTGCTTTTACAGTACCCTGACGTTTTATGAAAGAGGAAACAGCAGAATCAAAATGCAACAAACTAGTACGTACCACATATATAGAAAGTAAATTCCAGATGCAAGAAAGGAAATATACATTAATCTCACAAAATAACAAACAAATGGACCCTTCATTTCTTTTCTTTTTTCTTTTTCCTATCTTCTTTTACTTTTTAAGTCCCAGCTGAAAAATTTTACAAGAGTCAACCAGCAGAGATCAGAACACAAACTACATAATACAACTATGTGCCAGCAAATTAAACAACATTTTGAACATTTGACCTTTAGTGCCTGACCACAGAGTTAAGATCTTGAGATCAAACTGTGCTCCTAAAATCTTGAGCTCAAATCCTTGTAATCCTACCTTAATAATTAATGTATTACATTTGATAATTCACATATTTAAATTAAACAAGGTTTTGAACCTTTTCCCTTTAGTGCCTGACTACAGAGCTAACATTTCTTTTGTATTAGATTTATCAAAATGCAGATAAATAGCATCCCCGAGTTGAGATTCTGGAATCTGCTAGACCAAGAAAAAGTGGTGATCTTCTTTGCTCTCACCCTCTTTGCAATCTGTGCTAAATTGGACATCCATTTCAAAGGCACATTATTTTTTGTAATCTGTGCTAAATTGGACATCCATTTCAAAGGCACGTTAATTTTAACTTTGCACTGCCAGAGAGACAATTTCTCAGCCGAAGATTTAGAGACAGAGAGAATTTTCTGCTTCTGGATTTCGTTATCTCAAAGTCTCTCTCCTCTTCCCCCTGGTAAGCATATATGCACATTTCTTTCTATCTTGTGAGTTTGTATGAAGTATGTACCTCCACACACAAACCACGCATACATCGAAGATTATAGCTTTGATTTTTATATTAATTTGAAGAATATTGAGATTGATACTTTTTTGCCGCCTTTGTTAAAATTAACACAATCAATATGAAACTGATTGATTTGAATTATAATTTGGAGTTCGGCAAAACTGAGGTCTAGTATCAAAAGTCTCAGTGCAGGTAAGTTCTACTACATCAAAACCTCAGCCTTATTGTCTTGAGTTTGATCAAAATGAAAATAAGCTCACGAAATGTATCTGTTAAGCTATAGCTGAAAATTTTGGAAAGCATTTGGATCAACTCAGCTCAGAGAGAATGCAATGCTAATCCAAGAAATTAAGTCATGTACATCACTTACAAAGAGGATACAGAAGCTGTTGAAAATTGTTGTTCAACCA
>CAIGRF010342444.1:6281-20282 GCA_903798235.1 Fraxinus ornus
GGATTTCGACATACGAAAATATTAAGTTTTACTGCCTTTAAATTTAGTAGTTTGTTTTGTTAAATAACATTAATATTGAATTTATTAGTTGAGAATATTTAAATTTTTTTAAAGACACGGTTTTATTATTCAAGTTTAAATTTATGGATGTTCGAATATTTTATTTATTAAAGAATTTTATTGTCCCGCATTTTAAGTAAATAAAAGTAAATGAAATATTTTTGTAACACCTTAAGATGTACGAAAATGGGAGCGTTACAATCAGTGAATGAATGATAGCACAATTATTTACGTAGAGAGATATATTTTTGAAGATTAATAATTACCTTATAGTATAACGATATCAAAATATGAAAACTCGCGAGGAATAAGTGTAATTTATAAACTATGTCATTTTTTATATTTTCGTAATATTGCTTTATATTTTTATTATTATTTAATTCATGGCCAAATATTCAAAGTTCGGTGTTGATTTAATTGTTCCTGCACTGGATAATATTCTTCGAAATAATTTTTTCATCCTTATATGCATTATAGATCCCATAAAATGTGAAGATAACAATATTTTGATTGATTATGAACACATTATGAACATTAGCAAAAAATACCTTAGTATTTTCCAATCACACAGAACCTTTTATTCAATGTGCTCAAATACATGTATTATGTCCCCCCAAGTTCCTTGTGCATTGTAACGAAAGAAAGATAAGGTGTAAGTGGGACAAATTCCGAACTTATGCATATAGAACAAGAAGTTGAAACAACATTGTTATAAGTCGTTGGCACGTGGCTCTAGCATTTTTAAGACCAATGGCAAATGGTCTCATCTTGTAACAGTAAAGACCTCTATAGGTGATGAATGAGGTGTGCTCTTGGTCAAGCTCATACATTGGAATCTAATTGTTCCCTGAATACGCATCCATATGGATCAACTTCTACCTCGTCAAAGACAAATGGTGATCCCTCAGGCTTCTTGTGATGCTTGTGTGTGATACCTATTTTAGTTAGGTAAGCTAAAATAGGTCTTTTTAATCTGGCCTCTCTGGCACTATCGATTAACCTTTCTTGGAACATATTTACTCTTGGCCTAGATAGATCAACATTGTATGATCTAGCCTTGACTTGATGCCCTCATATTGGCTGCCTTTAATTCATGTAGTATAGGTTTCTCCAAAATTGCATTGTAGTTAGATGTGTTGGGAGGAATTCACACAATTAGCTCACTAAATCAACAATAACATGTACAAATCATAAGCTTAATTTGTAACTGAAAATAGGAACAATAGGTGCCGAAATCACAAGAACTATAAACTGTAAAATCAAACACATATATAAAGTGCAAGAAACTGCAGAAACCGAAATTAATAATGACTGAAACTTAGCTTTTATTCCAAACGGACATAGCCCACAGGCTAAGCTTTGCTACAAGTGCTTCAACCTCAAGAATAAACCACCAGTTATGCTTGAATCACGTCCCAAAGGTAAGAATACAAAGAAGACACTCAGACTAGACCGATTATTACACAAAATATGAGATCCCTCTTCACTGTACACAGTTCACGCAAGAACCCGCACTCAAGCAGTGAAATCACACAAGATTTACAAGCTATTTTTAGTGAAAATCAGAAATCAAATGAGGAATATTTGATTTCAACAGAGAAGGAGAGAACACGAAGAAACGGCGCAGAACGAGAGAGAGTGAATGGAGAGATCTAGAAGCCACACCAATTATCAAACCCTAGGAGCCCAATTAAAGGAGTCACTCTACAGTCACCCATCCAACGGCGTTGGAGGCGACACGTGGTGACATCCTTGGCGTCCAATAATCAGGTAAGTGAAAGCACGACTTCAGCTTCATCAGTCCACATTTTTGCACCATTAAAACATAACAGGATATTGGGCTGGACTTCAATCCAACTGGGCTAGCATAAATTTGGCCCAAGGTCATTGCATCATTGTGCCACAAATTCTCTTTAAGATGGTAGGTCGACCAGACCACTACAAAGTCAGCGATGATTTTTTTTTCGGTAGAGTACGTATCCCAGTTCAACAATAAGGAAAATTTGACCTTGCACGCCAATGGGGTCACACGTAAAGCCATGCAGTCTTCTGGTGTGGGGTTGTAGACATTTTTTTAGAATTCCCATCCATGCCGAAGTCTTAGAATAAAGGATATTGACAGAACTTCCATTATCTACAAGAGTTCAGTGTATATTGATTCCGACGACAAGCATGGTAACCATCAAGGTATCACTTTGGTTCTACATTATTCTATGAGAGTTCTGTTATCAAAACCCAAACTGTTTAGATACTGTTTGAATCTAAGATTGATCCTATATTGTCCTACCTCGTAATTCTGTTAGACTCGAGCTTTTTTGGCTTGTTTGCGATGCTCCTTTCTTGATCCTTATGCACAATGATTTCCGCCTATCAGCATCTTGATTTCATCCCTAGTTTGGGAATTCTTTACTTGTGAATTTGGGATAGCTGATTGGAGATTTGCCTGGGTAAAATGGCTGGGAAAGAAGTGCTTGGGTTGTTTATCCTAGTTTAGCCACAAACTCTCGCAATTTTCCTCGCCTGATTATGGCATCCACTTGCTCTTTCAAATCTCGACATTCATTTATGTTACGGCTTATCGTCCTGCGATATCGACAATATCTATTTTGATTGGTTACCATTGAATTCTTCTTTAGAGAGAGGTTTGCGGAAGACCTCTTTATCCACTACTTGCATAAAATTCTCCTTCTAAGGTGGGGTAGTACTATTGAGATCTTTCTTGGTATGGTCGAGGTCGTTCTACATCCCTTCTGGCATGGGTCTTTTGTCCGTTCTTTTATCATTTGTCTGAGCTGAACCATGGGGATCTTCTTTTTCTTCCTCATGGCTTGAGGTCGCTTCCTCTGCTCCTATGTGTTTCTTAGCCCGGTTTAGAAATTCATGGTATTGTGCTCATTCTCGTACACGGACCACCAGAACCTCGTCCTGGTCTTAATTCGGACAGTGATGCCATGAGGGCTGCATCGTCTTAAATTTTCTTTAGGCATATTCCTGGCTCTAGTACCCATGAACTGAGTTAGGAATGTTATTGCTAGACTTGTCCAGTTTCTGATCAATCTCTGGTGCAATTTTCTCAACCATCTTTAGGCTTTATCTCTCAGGGTTAAGGAAAAGCTCTGCACATTATGGCATTGCTAGCTCATTGCAATTCTGTCCATGACTACACTTATCTAGGTGGATAAGGAGGTCTTCCTCTCCTTCATATCCAACAAACAGGGCATTTTTAACTTTTCGACAGGGGTTCAACTAGTATATCATCCGTGAAAGGGGAGCGAAGATTGACAAAGTATTTCTCCATTACCCCTTTGTTCTTGGCCTCTAGGTCGGCTATTCTCCTTTTTAGTTGGCTTATTTCTTGTCGCATTCTCCTTTTGTTAATTCGTTTTGGGTGCGGTTAGGTTGCTCATTTTTGGGCGTAAGCGAACGCTGAGTACCTAAGTTGTCAAACACACTTCCTGTTTTTCTTGGTGTCCATTCTGCCTGGGAAGTGGGGCTTTTTGCTTTGTCTATTTTACTTTTGGAAGATTCTTCCTCAGTAAGGTATAGGCCTTTTCGAATGGGAATTCGCCAGCTTCCTCCTGTGATAGGCAATTCCACTTTGATTTCAGCCATTAGGATAGTAGTCTGTTTTTTGTTCTACCTTCTGCACAGCAGTTGTGAGGTGCTCTATGACATCTTTCACGGTAGCGAGCAAACGGTGGTCGCCCTCAGTAAAGTCGTTCCTCATGTGGAAATTTTTTGGGATAATTGTTTTATTGGGATTAGTGCAAGAACGATTTCTAGAGGCTGAGCTGTGGCTCATGATTTTGTTGGAATGGGACAATATGTGTTTTTAATGGGAAATTTGTGGAAAAAGAGGGCTATTTTTTTACGAGGCCATCCTTCAAACTGTTGATAACTAAAAATAGCGTGGCAACATTGGATCAACTTAGGAAAAATGTGTATAGAGTATGACCGACATTAGATTAGAAAGTAATTGCTTTTAGAGGAAAAAAAAACTATTGGGGAGTGTTTGTTGTCAAGTGACTTAGCTCTGCTGGCAAGTGTACCATCGCTTAGAATTTTGGGTTTCTGATTGGTTGTTGAGGTCGGCCATGCAGGTCATCATGATGCCTACATTGCAACTATGACATTAAGTAATGATGATTTGTAGCTGAATAATCATTATTTGCTTGAAATTGGTTGAAATAAGGCGCTGGCATCATGATCGCCACATGTCATGTTAGGATTGGTTGTTGGTAAGGTGGGACAATGTGGCAATGAATATAAATTATGATGTCTCTGTAAATTACGGCAGCCATTTGTTCGATCTGATCTTATTTTTATGGTGTCAAATATTGAGATTAGTACAAGCACAGTATTACGAAATATTTATTTAATAAGGTATGAGGTCGGACTCCAACACTATCCTCCCGAGTCCATTGTGCATTGTAACAAAAGAAAGATAAGGTATAAGTCGGAAAAACTCCAAACTTACGAGTGTAGAACAAGAAGTTGGAATTGATTGCTCTTGGTGGGATAGAATTATGATTTACAATTCTCAACAGTTTTCTCTTTTTCTTTAGAGAAATCTCAAATATATAAATGGAAGAATGAGTAGGTTTGCCTCCACAACACAGTCAACACTAAATTCTGAAATTTCTTGTAATTGAAGAACTCTTTTTAAAGATTTTTACGACATTAATCTAACTTGTGTTTTTATGTAATCTTCGTTTTCATGTATGGCTTTTAAAGCTAAAAGTGCAGGCATCATTCTAGTATCATTGCCCTTCGCAGTAATGAAAACTCCGCATAAACAGATGAATGGACCTCTGACGGCGTAAAAAAAATGCTAAGGAGCAAGATGCAATAGTAGGACAATACAAATGAAAACAACCCATGAGTACAAAGACATGTATCAATTGATTTCAACAAAGCATTGTTTCATACATACAAAGATGTAAATAGATATTCTCGTTCGTTCGTTGTTGCATCTATTGGCATCAGCCATTGGAACTCCTAAAAGTTTGAGTAATATATGAAGTCTAGTAACAACTTATTTCTTAGCAAGCATATCATAGTAGACCTCTGGTCTTTTTGATCCTGAGGTGCATATTGCCTGAAAATCAGATCAAAATCGAAGCTTAAGCAGTTGGAGAGGAGATAAACATTTTTAATTAAAATGAGTCTTTAACACGTCCCGTCATGTGGCTTGTGCAAGCCGGATTCATTTTTTGTAAAAGGGCCTAATACGTGTCTGCAAAACTTAAACTCAGAACCCTTTTTGTGCTTTAATTTGACAAAAATGGCTGAAACTCTTACTTGCACAGCAGAAGCAACATGAATCAATAAGGACTCAGACCAAGGTTTCCCAATAAACTGAAGACCGATAGGCAAGCCAGATTTGTCATATCCAACCTATCAGCAAAGGGTTTAGATCACCATATGTTTATTAAAGGAAGGTTATAAATTAATGTTAAAATACATAAAAAGTCAAAAGACAATTTGTGAGAACAAACCGGGACAGTCACAGCAGGCAGTCCCAAGAAGTTTCCTGCTATCTGGTACCGTACCAGGGCAGCTGCAATATTGACAAATAATCAACTTCCTCTATTCAATGCCTTAAGCATTGATCAGTAGAGTTTATAAACAGTAAATGATGCAGGACAGTATAAGAAAAGTAACAAGAAATTATCGAAGTGCTGTTTCGCAGCATGTTTACCTCCATTAATGTAGTCGAGTTCACCAGTTTTCAGTGCATCTTCCTTAATTGTGTATGCGGTGACACTATTACAAACATTGCACAAAGTCGTCATTAAGATATTAAGAAATAAAGTCACGAAAAAGAGAAATTAGCCTGCTGAATAAAAATTTTCCCATATTCCCCAGAAGAACCCTTCATTGAGTAGAGTGAAGAATCCCAGTTTATTAGATAAAGTAAAGAAAATCTTTACAGAAGTACCCTAAATACAAGAGGTGAGAATTCAGAATACCCTGTTGTTGGAGTAACAATAACGTCTGCTTTAGAAAATATCTTGTTGTGGAACTGAAGCTGCCGGTTCCTATAGATGTTTAATGGTAAATAGAAATGGAATCTGAAGAGTATACAAGTTTAAATGTCATGATAATCAGTTTATAATTTACCTGATTCTCTGTGCGTTTAAGTACTCCTTGCTGTCAAAAGCCCCGTACACAGAAAGTCCAACCCGCACGTCCCACCCCATTTCTGCCAGGATCCTGTTCCATTTAGTGCTTTTCTATTGTCAATATCTAGCTTCATTTAATTTCTTACTTCTCCGAAAAGGAAAAACATAACACAGAGGTACTTTGAAAGAAACAGCGTACTTCTCTTGGTGGGCAGCAATTGAATTACTACATTCTGATCCAATTGTTAGATAATGTGCCAAGCGCATGACCTCTATCTCTGGTATGGTCACTTCCACAGTCTTAAACATGAAAAAGCTTTTAAATGAGACTGAATTATCTCTATCCAAGCATTCTTGCACGCACGTCAAAATTTGTAAACGAAAATAGACGATAAGCTCAATCTATAATAAATACAAGTGCAGCAAGTTCAAGTTTGAGTTAACATTTGAAGTTCGGGTTTTGTTGTACCTTCCAGCCATACTTATCGGATAGTTTAGCAATAGCATGAGAGCAGCAATCTCTGATGTCATCAGTGCAGTCATCAAACCACTAGTCGAGCAAAGAAGATACGTTAAAATAACATACATCAAAGCAAGTAATTCAATAGCATTTAATGTTAAAATGAGGAAGGCCAAGGAAATTTTAGGTGAATACATACATTTCCAGATCTTGCCATTCTGATGTTAAAAGACATATAGTTTGCTGACTTCAGCAGCGGCAGACATACTTGAGGCTGGTTTTTTCTCGAGACAACATGAATACAGGTCAGGAGGTTTCGAGATGCACATTGAAAATTAAAAAGAGATTGAATTGACGTTTTGAGATTTTAAAAAATAATATCCGAAACCTTCCTAATATCGCTAAGCCGTAAATAAGGTTAACGACCCTTCGGTAAATGAGTAATTACGATATTGATAATGACACTTCTCTTTGAAAATGAATTAGGCATCGTGTCTTCATAAAAAGCCAAGAGGAATATGTGATTACTACAAATGTAAAATGGGGCATCGTAACTGTTTTGAGCATTTTTCACAAAAAATATCATGCGGCAAGACTCAAATTGAGGACATGTGCATCTTCTAATATCATGTTCATTGTTCAACTACCTCATCTCAAAATTTATTCAGTTAGAGACAATGTGTTTATTAATTCAAATTTAGTCTCAACAAATTCTTATAATAAATTTCCCAACATAAATGTCCAATCGAATACGAAACACACAAATAAACATGTAATGTAACTAATACCATTATCATGCTGGATGGATCTGATGACAGGTTGCCACTGAGAGCTGCGTATCTGCAAATTTATACTCGTATTAAACTTATAGTAGCTTATAGCAGTTGCTGCCAAGATCTCCTATGGCATATTCGGTAGGGAGAAATGGATAACGCTTGACAATATTAAGAAGAAAAATAAGTTAAAATCTTGTCCATTCTATAGTACTTCTACCAAACATAGCCTAAGAGTCAACATTAACAAGAAAATACAGAAACTGACACAATGAGTGAATCCTCGACTGTCGCTGCCAGTATGCCAACCATTCCGACTGTAAAGTTCAGGGGAAGAATTCTGGCAGATTAAGACATTGTGTTGTCAATATTTGCAAGCACTGCTTTCTCAAGTAAATGAGGAACTTTTGAAGTTCAATAAAATTCGGATTTAAAATTAATAAAAAAAAAAAAAGATTTGTAGCGCACCCATTGTGTGGCACACGTCCAAAAGTTGGCTTCAATCCAACAACACCACAAAGTGCTGCAGGTAGTCGAACAGATCCTAATAAAGAAAAGAAAATAAATAAAATATTCTAGTTACTTGATGATAACACGAACCTTAAAATTGACTGATATGCATTAACAGTTCATTTAAGTAAAACTTAACTTGCTATAACTCATAATCTAAGAGAAAGAATTAAGTTTGGATTCAATTAACACGTTTTGGCATAATTTTCAAGTGGCAAGGACTGGCTCACAATACTCAACACGTCAACTAGTGTTGTTGAATTGTCTCCTAAATTTGGATTAAATAAAATAGTGTGTTAGATGTAATTTACCTCCCCCATCAACACCAAGCGCAACAGGGCACAATCCAGCAGCTACTACAGCAGCAGATCCACTGGAAGATCCTCCGGTAATTTTTCTTGAATTATATGGATTCCTAGTGGCTCTTCAGTAACCAAAGGAGGAAAAATGAGCATCAATTTTGATCTACACGGACCAATTTTGTGATTAAAAAAGTAACGTACGTATTGAACAACCTCATCTAAAAGCTTAAGCTATCAAATATGACCCACTTTAATTTATAAAAAATTTACTCTTCAACCTTATAGATTTTAACAAGGAAAATATTAAGAGCATTATTCGATAAATAAACCACGGAGACACTAACTAATTACTCGATAAGAGCACATATGCATACCCATAGTGAGGATTTATCCCACTAATCCCTGCCCCAAGCTCGTGCATATTTGTTTTTCCCACTATTATGGCACCACATAAACGCAGGCGCTTAACACAGCATGCATCCTCTGTACAGTGTCGTACTTTGTGCAACCACTTCGTACCTCCTACAAAGAGTCAATTTTTAGTACAGAAGCAACTGCTAATGTGTAACAGAATTGGAAGGATCAATATACGGAACCAAATCCCAAAGAGAATAAGAAAATAGGCTATCACCTGTTGTTGGGTATGGCATGCAATCTATTTCATCTTTAATAGCAATTGGAACTCCATCTAGTACTGATAGTGGTTTTCCTGGAAGAAAACAGATGAAACTGAGAATCAGAAAATGCTTCTGCATCCAATTCGAATGAGGAAAACCGAACAAATGTAACTGATTTGATTAGAAGTCAAATGTATTCTCTGTAGTTACAGGTTCAAGAAGATCACTTCACGAAAACTTGGGAACTGAAGTATGTTGGAGAAGTGTTTATAAACACTTATCAAAGCTTTTGGTCAAATCACATTTTATTCACGCATTTTATAGGACCCACATGTTCTACCCACTTTTTCACCACTTATTTCCACCTGATTCTAAGTACTATTGTTAATAAACACTTCCCAAACATATATTTAATTTGGAAAATCAAATATTGTTCATTTTTGGCCTTTCTGGGACAAACAATTACGAACCTTGTTCATATCGAAGAGTTGATTCTGTAGCCTGCCTTATAATATCTTCGACACTGAAGTTAATAAAGAAAGACATCTGCAAAGTAGGATTGGATGACTCACGGACAGCAGCTATAAATCGATCTGCAACCTGCATCAGAACACAATCCTGACTTAGAAAACAAAGGTTAAGCACTATAACTATGAAAGCATTGACTCTGAACGATGAGATAATCAAATGGAAGTTCGGGAATGTTAAACTAAATATAATGACTGCAGAAATGAATTATTCAATACCATTCGAGGAGTTATTTCTCCTGATGTATAAGCCCTTGAATAATCCAATATTGTCCAACGTTGGAAGCTCAGTTTTGGACTCTCAGATACATCTTCTGCAGATTGAAGACAATCAACAACATGCCGAACCTTTTCTGGTGGGGGCAGATCAGCCTCTACACATTTTACTTCCTTTTCTTCGCTGCCTGTCATGGCATGTTAAAACGTGATGCAAAACTATCAAATTTTACTCGACACATTTAAGAATTCATCTATTTGAAGTCGTAAACAAAAGTACAAGAAAAATGAAGCTCAAATAACGATGTGACTATTGTAAAGAGGACAGCGAATCAAGTCAACATTCAATTTAGGCCTTAAGAGTAACTGCTTTGTAACTTCATATTATAAGGAAAGTCTTGTTAAGATAATATTTGACAGAAAATGGTGTAATTTAAATATAAAACGGCATTGTCTGACCTTCATATGGGTGCAAAGGTTCAAACAGAGGTGACTCTTGTAACTCCGCAAATGACACAAGCTGCAAAATAAGAAACATTTCTAAGCAACATCGACAACAAATGCTAGTAGCATAAGTTTGGACAAAATGTACTGCTTCGTGAAAAACTTGTGATATGCTTTTATTGATATGATTCCTGATTGTAGCATAAGTTTTGCATGAAGCAGTATATTTTGCTCAAATCAATGTAATCTTTCGACTTTAACAAATTAAAATGGCTTTAGAAAGAGAGCTTTGCTGGAAGCCACAGAATTTCACCATAACACACACACACACGTGGGTTCAGCGGAATTTTTTTTTAATACAGGTGGTCCACTCATTGTGAGTTTTCTGGTGAAATTCTGTGGGAATATTTCTGTACATGGGGGGAAATTTTAGAAAGATACTATGACTTGGAAAATCTAATCATTTTAAACAAGAAAATAAATTATTGAATTTACCTTGTGGATTAGATTATTTCTCTTCAAAAAGTACAATAATATGCCTCCAAATATTGGTGACTCTAAAAACCAAGCAAAAACTTTAACCAGAAGCCCAGCCATACGAGGAGCTATTCAGCAGACGAGATTCTCATTAGCAGAATGAAAAATAATATTCAGAAAACTTAATCTTGTTACACCCCAAATTAAAAAAAAAAAAGAGTAATAAAATCCTAATGAGAAAAAATTGGCCTTTCACCAACCCGTGAACTTAGAGGGTGTTTGGTAGAGATTAAAATCGAATTAAAATTGAAAAATCGGCCGTTATTGTTGACTTTTATTAGACGAGTGAAACCCAATAACGATTATATTTTCAATTTTAATCCGATTTTGAACCATACCAAACATGTCCTTAATAACTTGTTCGAAAAAGAACAGATTTATTGAGTCATCAATCTATAACAAAAGTAATATTCAAAAACACTTACTCATGTGACACCCCAAGATTCAAATTGAAAAATAAAAAATTATTGTTTTCAACTAAAAATGATTAATAAATGAGAAAAGTTGGCCTTTCACCAACCCATAAACTTTAGGGAAAATTGCATCAACGGTCTCTAGCCTTTCACTTTTGGACAATGTTACATGTATATTCACTTTTTTACTTAATCTTTTACCTACACTCGCAATAGGGTGCGGGGACCGCACATTTGTGATTTTTTTATTTGTGCGGGTCCCGCACGCATGTGAGAGAGTGTAACATTTTCGGTACAAAAAATTCGGTACAAATGGAATTGTCCTTCACATTTTTGCAGACTTTATTTTAACCTTCACTTTGTGTTACCCACAGTCTCAAAATAAAAGGGGTTGGATCTATTTATTTTATTATTTTTTAATTTAATTTTTAACTTATTTAATGTAAGGAAAATATAAAATACCATTTTACCCTTCTTAATTTGAAAATTAATTAAATTTTGGCTTTTGTGATCAACTAGGAGTGCATATTTTTAAAATATTTGGGACTATGAGTAGTACAAAGTCAATGTTAAAATAAAGTCTATAAAACGGGGGGGGGGGGGGGGGGGTAAGGGACCACAATTTTCCCTAAACTTTATAGCTTGTTCGAAAAGGAATTCATGTAATCAAAGTCGAATTTATTAAGAACAAGACTTCTCATCATCAATCTCTAACAAAATAATAATATTCAAAAAACTTAATCTTGTCACACCCCAATAAAAAAACTAATTCTTTACCAATTAAAAAATATTAATAAAATTCTGATGACAAAAGTTGGCCTTTCACCAACTCATAAACTTCATAACTTGATTGAAAAACGATCAACATAACAAACCCCAACACCAAATTTATCGAGGAGACTTGTCCACGACTCATGGTCAATCTATCTTCATTAATTATACCAATATTCCCAATCGATGATCATGCATGGAACTGTGGAAAAAGGTCTAAATTCTAAGTACATCAGCGTATCCAAACAACAAGAAACTGAAGTCAAATCAAAACCTTAATTTCTCATAAGAAAAAAAGAAGCAAGTGATTACACAAACCTTTGACATTGGCTTGGAGATAAACTTCATCACTGTCTGGACCAAGATCCACACGATCAACAGGCTCGTAAATCACACCTTTAACTTTGAGAAAACCCATTTTACACCAAATAAGTACTTTCAGACAGTCCAAACAAACATTTATATGTATGTATATATATGTAATATGTACGTATATAAAGAGAGAGATTACAGAAGAAACAACGTTAATTATGAAGCTACAGCTAAGCACCTTATGCACACTAGAATGAGATACAGATGTAGTAATTATAGAGCGGGGGAGGCGGAGAAGTCGAGGAAGAATAATTTATTTATAATTACAATTGGAAAAAATTTCAGTAACCTCCTATAAATGAGGCTGTTGGGAAAACAACACCAGAGAGAGAGAGAGAGAGAGAGAGAGCAAAGCATGAGTAGGAAGCAGTTAGGCTTCAATTTGAGCAGAGAACTCTGTGTAGGCAAATAAAATACGGAGAGTATTTGTTTTGTATTCCTCTTCTTTCGTTGATATAGTGAAAAATTGGTATGGGTTCGTGGATGTAGGCATGATTGTCGAACCAACTAAATTCTTGTGTCGTACTTCTACTTATTTTTGTATTTTTATTTATTCTTAGTTTAAGCCCCTGTTTGGAGCTCATTCTTCCACCAAAAGAATACATTATTTGATCGTTAGACTTCAAACAGTCACCATTTTTGACCGTTTGTCTCACAGGTGGGTCCTACTTTCTCAATCAACGGTCATTTATTTCCTAATTTGGAGTTGAAGAATGAGCTCCAAACAAACTCTAAGCAATTAAAACATTTTCTGCAACTTGCTGCATCAGAATGCCTGCAGCCATTGGCTCATAGACTTGCTATGGATTGACATAATAATTTCTGTCGGAATATATTGGTCAAGAGATGCTCATTGGGAACACAAGGTTTAGAGTTATTTTACAAGAAGTTGAGGACAGTGATCTCAAATTGTTTCTGTTTCTACCTTGTTCGTATCCTTAGCATGAGGATCTGAAGATAAATGTCAGTAATCAAAACATACCTGAACCATCGAAAATTGAAATATCTCTTCGTCCTCGGGTCGAGCTCCTTGTACCCAAACTCGCTGCTTATAGCGATTTTGTTTCACATAGACGACTGACCTTCATAAGAAAGGTAATGTAAGTTGTTATGATTGTGGTGGAACAATAAATTGTTTTACGTGGTAAATATATTTAAATCACATTTATGTACTTTTACTTAAGACTATTTAAGTAAATAAAAAAATACTTGAAATTGTGATATAACAGGTAAATTTTGTGGTAGTAATATAATTATTTTTAACTAAATTTACTTGTATGTTTCGTCCAAAAAATTGTATACATGTATTTTTTTTTTAAAATTATTACTCAGTATATTTGATGAAATAGTTACTTTAAAATGGCAAGATACTTTTCATTAAATTTATAAAAATTATAATTGACTTATTAGTATTACAATGTTAAACAATGAGAATAAAAATGTTATATTAATTTAACAATTTATTACTCAAAATTCGTTTTGAAATATATACGTTTTAAGATTTCTTAGGAACTAAGGGGGTGTATTCAATTGAGATTTTTGTGTTTGAGCCACATTATTTTGGAAGAATGTATTCTGAAATAGTATATTGATGGAGGATGTGTGGTTGAAAAAGAAGGAAAAGTTATTGATGTGATGAAGAATATTATTTTATTGAAGAATGTGTGGTTGAAAATGAGTAAAAGAATGATAATAAAAATTTTAATGTGTACCAAACAGGAGCTTAGTGACTTTTTGGGATTTAAAAAGTTTAGGGGTATTCAATGTAGACTTTTGGAGACTCTCTAAAAATATGGATGTATTCAATTGAAACTTTTATAAACTTTTAAAAAGTCTCTAAAAGTCACGATATATTCAATTAAAACTTTTTAGAA